>JAPMOQ010001131.1:4826004-4870356 GCA_026543055.1 Argiope trifasciata | reverse complement strand
AAATGCTTAAACCTGTTACGATTGGAGATAATTGGGATCGAGTTTGCAATCATATGGTTTGTAGCCAGATAGCAAGAGTAAAAGTGATCACTCAGTCTTAAGGATGTTATCTGGCTTATGAAGCTTCCACTAGAATACGAAATAATTTCGTGTTAATACGGACACGATATCATAGTTATTATCAAGTATCTGTTTAGGTGAAAAAACATCTATTTTTTATACAAATCACTTTGAGCTTTAGTATTGTTCAAAAGACCATTCCTTCCAGAAGTTAAAGAAATATTTAAAAAATTTCACTCTTATGCAGCTATATTTTTTTTAGAATTATGATATTTTACAAATGTATGATATTTATAAAAATTTAAGATGATTGTTTTTTTCAATATTTACTTTTGTTGATATAATTACTTCCCAAAACTGTATAAATACCCAAAATGTTTAACATAAACAGTTATTAATTAAAGTCAAATTTTACTAAAAGTATTTAATTAAAGTCTAATTAAGCTCTGAAATTATCAACTCTGCAATGCACTTTGTAGGCATTTAGATACACGTTTTATTTTCATTTATAAGCTTTATTTAATTTTTTGAAATCCATTTTTAAATGCTTTTTGATAAATATTTGTAGAAAAGACATATATAAGGCAATAACAGTACAAGAATTATATTTGAATTGGAATCTTAATAAAATACCAAGATATTATATAAACAGTTCTATCATTAAAATGATTATCAAAATATTTAAAATATAATTTTATATAAAAAATATAAAAAGTATATTAATAAAATATAGCTTTCTTACTTTTCATTTTATTGCAGAGTTGTTTTAATGTGGTTCGTTTTAATTGATTAATTTTTAATGTAATCATTTAGTACATTTTAATTTTAAAAAAATCACGAAAAAACTTTAAATGCTTTTTAAAATTATTTTACTGAATTATATGCAAATTAAATGCAGCTATTCAAAATCATACATAGACATGTGTGTGTGTAAAAAATAAGAAATCATGCATTGTAAGGTTAAAATAATTCATTGTATTCTGGTACATAAAAATGTCCACAGTTTAAAAGAATTACTACAATATGAAGTAGTGACCAATGCATTAGAAAATTACATCTTCATAAACACGAACGAAGTAAATATAAAGCAAATATAAATATTTCATGTTAGGTTTTTTCACCAAATCTAAATAAATGATGTTCAGCTTCTAATATTTATGATACAATGAGGTAGTTATTTATAAAATCTATCATCAGAATAATACTGTACCCTATCAAACATGAGAAACCTTATGCATTGTTGTGTTAAAATCAGTCATTGTCGTCAGGAACATACAAAGGCTTTCGATTTAAAATAATTGCCCCAACACGAAGTTAGTGAAAAATCTATTTAAAAACACGAGCGATGTAAATTTAAATTTGTAATAAAATCTTTCGTCTTTGGTGTCTTAAACAAATCTAAATAGAATATATTCAATAACCAATATTTTTGACACAGCATTTTCAGTTGTTTATAAAATTCATCATCAGAATAATATTGTTCCTTACCAACCATACACATAGATTTATTCATTATTAAAATTCATCTCGTCTGATTCTACGTTATTTATTAAGTAAATAAGTTCGAATTCGGAAGACAATACTGCGGATAAATTGATTGGAAAGACGATACATTTCGGAAATGCGTAGTTCTCTGTAGAATTTCTGCGAAGAACCAAGGGATTCAGCAGTAACGAAGCATACATAATTGAGTACCAGCTGCATTCAGCCGTTCGTCTCCATATTTAAGGCATATTACTTGCAGTTAATTCTTAGATACCGAATTAGAAATTTGAGCAGGACAGAATGACGGATAATAATTCATGATTAAAATGTCGCGTCACCTAAAATAGATATTTTGAAATGATGTTATTTACTTGTACATACATTATCATTTCGAACCGACAATAATTTCATTTTGACTTAATGTAATAAAATACAATATATAATTTTGCCTATAGAAACCTCTTGCATAGATAATTGCCACATTTATTTAGTTTTAAAAAGGTACAAGCATAATTTCGATTTTTTTTTTAGTTTGTGTATGTTAATTTATCGATATTTGTTAGCTTCAGGCTTTAATCTGAACTCATTATCAAAATGTTTTTTATTTTTATATTAAGGGCTGTATTTGAACCATTTTAATAAAAAATGTTTTTATTAAAGTTTGAACTCATTTGGTGGGGCATGGTCTTCATATTGTATTTGCGCCATAAAACCTCAGAACTAATCAAATCAAAATTGTAAGGAGTAATTATTGCTATTATAAAAATCACTTGGTTGTTTCTGAATTGCAATAATATATAAATTGTTAAGTGCTTAATTTGACTCGCAGAAAAATTTTCTGTGTATAATTATCACATTGGTTAAGGCACAAGCATAATAAAGCTTGATGAAAGAAAGATTACAAAGTTATTTTTGTATATGTTAATTCATCACTATGTGTAAGCAGCAAGCTTTAATCTGAACTCATTATCATAGTTTTGTTTTTTCGTTTTGTAGTTTGTCATCATTTTATTATTGGTTAATTTTTTATCACTGTAATAGCGACTTTTTTTGTTAAACTTTTAGTAATAACAAAACTTATTTGGTGCAGTATAACCTTTTTATTGATTTTGTGCCATTAAATCTCAAATCGAATCAAAACTGTAGGCAGCAGTTGTTCAGGTTATAAAAGCCCCAAAGTAAATTTTTTTGTGAATAAGTTAAAGTTTATTAAAATTGGGATGCATCATTCATTTTAAAATTTTAAGGTAAGGTTATTTTTTATCATAGCCATGAATGTAAATATTTAAATAAACATGTGGCAAAATCTTTGTTTAAGTCCACAATTTTAAAACTCCTTATATGCTAGCTTGATAGCTAGCAATAAAAACTTTCATAAAGTATATATTTTATTCTGTGCTGAATAAATCTAATAGTGCAACATCTTAAAACCTAGACGGTAATCAAAATAATAGAATAAACTTTAAAAGCAACTATTCATAATCAAAGGAAAGCAGAGAAAGCTGTTTGGAAAAAAAAATGGAAACATAAACGTTATTTTTCCCCCTTCTTTGTATTTAAATTGGAATTCATAGACATCAATATCATTGATTTGAACCATATGAACAATCAACGTCATTGATTTTAATCATTTATATCATCAGTACCATTGATGATATAATTTGCAAATAAAAGTTAAAAACATGGCAACGGCAAAAATTGATACTTTATAAAATATAAGGCGACCTTATCAACATTTTAGAAACATACTGTCTAACGAAATCAGTATGTTCTTTTCATGGGATTATCTCTAAATCTATCAAAAACTTCTGGCAAGCCATGCAGTAAGCTATTGTAACAATAAATGCCATCTCTTGATGTATTGTTATCTTTATTTATCGGTCTTAGATTCCTGGAATGGTGGTTTCATATAAAATTGTATCAGCCATAGATTAAGGATCGGCTATGACGGAATTAGAAAATATGTACCTGAGCTCTGGCATTGTGAATCCAAACTGACTTCTCTTCTGATTTGAGTGGCGCTACGGTGTGCCTCACCATACGCCTGGTGCTGTTCCATTGTGCTGGAGGTCAGGAGGACGTGCGATTACAACAACGCATCACTGGCATCTTGAGCCCACTGAGCCCTCAAAACGATCACAACTGAAACGGAGAAACAAAACAATAAGAAAACGGAATAGCACGTATCTAGACACATACAAACATAAATTACCGTATTCAGGATAACACAGTCTGTTGCACTATATTGTACCATATTATATAATATCAAACAATATTCTACAAAAACAATATTGCGAATATTTATCAATATCATACAATATTTGTGTGCTACTAGGGACAGACATATAAAATTGTTGCTTTCTAAATTGTATAAATAAGATAATTTCAGAACATAACACTGTATAAACAAAACAGTGTGCACGCATTTTTTATTCAATAACACTCTATCCAAATTATAAAAGTTTTAAAGCTGGGTCAGAATTGCAAAGGATGAGTCACAAAGGATAAATCACGTCCTATTGCAAAGGATGGGCCACATTGAACTAAACTTCCCTTTTTTGCTATTTCTTTTCTATCTGCTCATCACATTTTATTACCTAACAAAAAAGTTTTTACTGATTGGTTAAGAAATGAATAATGATGTTTCACTCTTTCATTACGGAAACGCCAAAAAATTCATTCTACTGAGATCAACCCAATAACCTTTCATACCTTTAGCACCACACCACACCTCCATTTCTAGAGCTCATGTGGTGCCTTTCCGGTTTGGCATAAATGTAGGTAGACTTTATTTTTAAAAAAGTACACAACAATGAATGGAAAAGATATAGACACATGACAAAATACATATAAATACAACTGGATATAACTATTAAATCCTTTCCTTTCGTTAAGTGTGATTAGTTAAATACTCATTGTGTATGCTTTGTTTGTTATAGATGCTCGTCAGATGATTTGAGGAAAATAAGACCTTCTCAGAAAAATTGAAAACCATACTTTTGCTGAGTAGTATAAGTACTCTTTAGTATATAGATCGTTTAACAACGGGGCTGTCAATGCGGTTTCTAAATTTTTAATGTTTCTTATTTTCGAATCAGAAATTCCGTAGTTTCACTATTCTGAGGTACTTGAACTAAAGTGATTATAGAAATGTGAGGGTTAATAAGCTCTATACCATGTTCTGCTTGCTCTTTAGCTGTGGAAATATCTTCTAATCTTACCTTGATTATCTTAACTGTTATCTTGATTAGATAATACCTTATTTGCTATATTTTAATTGCAGTAGTGAAAGGAATATCTTTTATTAAATAGGTAATTAAACATGAAGTTTTAAAAGATAATTAAATAGTAAAAGCTATAAGGTAATTAAATAATTAGTGTGAGCTTATTTGATAATAGGCGCGTCTCACTAGCGATACATGCATTAGCTAAGGTATTAAAATTGAAAACATTCTACTAAACTTTTACAGACTTAGGTGAAATTTTATCATATTGTTGCTCTGAAAGTAGCTTAACCCTGTAGGTTCATTTGACTTATATGAGAGTCCCATATTTCTTTGGATTTATGTTTCGATTTCGTTTGTAATTTTTTTAATTGGTTTAAATTATATCGATATCATGTAACAGTATATATTCCGAATAATAAAAAATAATTGAATCCTTACATAAAATATACACCTTTTTCATGTTCAAGAAATTAAATACGCTTCAAATAAATGTGTAGTCAAAGGGTTAAATGTGAATAGAAAAATGCGAAGAAACTATTAAATAACTAAATATAAAAACAAAAAAATTATCTTTCACTGTGCTACGTATCATGATATAACACTTATTTATGTCAAAAGATGGGCTTTGAATATCAAAATAAAATTATCAGTACTGTTCTAATGTATAAAACACATAAGGGAAATGATTTGTGTGATTACCAAAAGCTTTATCGAAAAATCTGCAAAGTTAGGAAAAAATTGTAATGTTTATTCCAATAAATATTCTTGTTATCTTTTCTTCTTAAAACTTTTATTACAAAATATTGAAGATATTATCGAAACTAAAAAAGCCAAAGAACTATGAGACTCTCGGCCAATTTTCTTTCTTAGTTAGATGATGCAGTAATTTGGTCAAAATAACAAATTAAAGTGATAACATTTTAAATAATCTGAAATTTGATTTAAAAAAACTGTTTAAATTTAAGTTGTCTGTTAACCTGTGAAAATGTAAATTTGCCTGTGATTATGCAAAATACTTAGGCACTCTATGTTAAATCAAGGTTAAATATCGATTTTCAAAAAGCACTTAGGATTCAACAGTTGTAGAATATTATATCCAAACTCCAACGAAGACAAAATAAATGGGTAAACATATAAAATTGACCCATCTACTAGGAAAGCTCTAAGAGAACTGTTACCAAATATCAACATCAAGAACCAGCAACTGCCTCATTCTCACAAAGAGATTTCTGAAAGCTAAAGATCAGAACCAAATAACGTTCACGATAATGTCAGCAAACAATATAAAATAAATGATGTCGTCTTTCAAACATGTAGTTGGTGATAATATTATAACTAATTTAGGATCAAAGTCGATCCTCAAGAAACATCTATGATTCAGTATCGAAACCTTATTAAAGTCCAAAAAAGGGAAAAGCAAATAAAATGGATCATCTCTAAGAGAACTTCCGGAGAAAAAGTACCAAAGAGTGCCAAATGCTGTCAAATAACAAACCAACTCATTCTCTTCAAGATTCTTCTAAAAGCTAAAGAGCAGAATCAAATACATATAATGATGACCACCAAAGATTATTAAACACATGAATGCAATTTCGTAAACAAACCCTTGGTATAAATATTATAACTGTTTCTGAAACAATAGTTAATCTTGAGATTAACCATTCTTTCAGAACGATAAAAAGATGTCTGTACCAACTAATTTAATATCCAAACTTCATCAGAGATAAAGGGAAACAAATAAGATGAACCGCCTCAAAGAAATCCACCTGGTAGGAAAGTTCTAAACAGAACCATCTGCCACGAAATATTAAAATCAAAAGCAAGGAAACTGCATTTATTTGATAATCTTTGATTATAATCCCATCGAAGATTATTATTAAAATACTGGCAATTTAGTAAATAAGCCCTTTTGATTAAAATCCTATCTAGTTCAGGATGAGAAATTGATCTTCATGAACCTTTTGAGATTAAACGCATAGCTTTACTAAAGAATACAATATTCAAACATCTCCGAAATCAAAACAATTGGGTAAACAAATAAGAGATAACGCCACAAAGTATCCAATCCGGCAATAAATTTCCAAAGAGACCCACATGCTACCAAATAGCAAAATCAAGCACTCATTTACATTAAAGGTCTTCTGAAAGCTAGAGGGGAATAAAATATATTTTATGAAGATCCCAACAAATAAATTTTTAATAAATACACTGGCGTCTTTGCAAATATACACTTTCCATCAACATTCCATTTCAAAATTTTCTGAAATTGTAAAACTTGTAATCCATCTCACTAAGAAAAAGACAGTAGTAAGATTAAGAAAGAAGATTAAGAGGCTTAGAAGTAAGATTAAGAAATTATTAAAGTTTTCTATGCTTATAAAAAGTTTTTAAAAATTATTTTTTCTTAAACGAAACCTTATATCATAAGGTTTCATTTAAGAAAACGGAATTTTTAAAATCTTTTTATATCAATTTAATCAATTTTTAAAATCAATTTACTCTTTCTTTTACAGTGAAGTGTTGATGCAAAGGGAGTTTCTATTGAATGTACTAATTGATTGTTCTAAATTATGAAACAAACTATTGCTCTACCGGCGACGAAACCTTAGTGGTGTCGCTTTGAGTAAATTTTACAAATATGTCGCCAACCAAAAATATGGTTATCATGTTAATAACACTAAAAATTCCTTATTGCATTGTATAAAACGGAACAAATATATTTCATTCAGTTCAAAGTACGAACATTATAAATTGAGATGCACTATTTGTTTGATGATCTTGAAACTGTTAATAGTTCATGATTATATGGATGGTTATGAAAATATTAGCTCACTGACGTAGAAAAATTGCTTATTGTGTTCAATAAAATAATACATAATAAATATATTTCTTTCAAATTTAAACTGATATTTTAAAATAGAGATTAATTATTTATTTGGAGAGCTTCAAAGTTTTAAAAATATTAGTTCAATAAAACACAGCTATCTCACTCCCAACTTTCAAAATCTGCTTTTAACAATTTTTCATTTTTTTAAAAAGAGAGCCTGAAAATTTTCGATAACATAAAGTGAAATCCCGAATGATATATTTGGTGATAAAATTCAAAATTTGCACACTTATCCTAAAAATATTCTAAAAGTATGATTCAGAGTTAAAAACAAATTGACTTATATACGAGACTGCATAGCCATTTTTCTGAAATTCAGTTTTAGGGTTTCAAAAAGCAAATATAGTATTTCACATTGCAAGATTAATGTCTTTTAGATTTATATTTTTATATGAGAAATTTATTAATCAAATTTTCATATTATAATTGCAGATATTTTAAACTTTGTAGGCAAATTTATTAAGAGTGAAATTTATTCTGAAACTTTCGGGCTGCAATTTGCACAGCATAAATTTTCGTACACCAGCAGTTTTATTGTGTAATTCATTACCACATTGTACACAATAACTATATCCTTATGAAATTTCCAATGAAAGGAAATTGTGTTCCAAATTACAGAGGAAACCTTTCTTTCAGTGAAAGGAGTATCTCGTATATACGTAGGAGAAATAAATAGCTTCTTAATTTTTCTGTTTTATATAATAATGGTGTGGAGTCGAGTTACCTTCATTTCGATGACTTATATCTTATGTCAAAGTTGGTACATGGCTGCAATTTAATGAGGAGGTGATGTTTCTCAATGTACGATGCCATACATTTTCATGCCTTCAATTTCTCCCTTATTTTACTTCGCTGCTATCTATAACCTATTCTGATCCGTAATTATTTGCTGTGACATGGAAGGCAATTAGCATGCACCTCTTAGCCCATAATCTTGGTCAGAACCTCAATTTCGTCGATTCAGGATTTACGTGAACTTTCTCAAATCCATCAGAGTAGCGTACTGTAACATTATCCGGGTCCAAAGCTTTTCCATGCAACAATAAGGACCCTAATCAAATAATCGCTCAACGTAGAATGATACCGGAGATAATGGACAATCCGGCATGTAACGTCACTTTGGTTTCTCATTGATCATTCTGCGAAACATTGCCCGTTAAGATAGCCCTTTTTTTCATGTTATAACATGATATTGTAGTCGCTGGTGATTTTTCGATCCTCAAAATGTGAAGGCAATACATTAAAATGTAAAATCAATAAATAGGCTATTTATCCTTTTATTTTTATTTTGGAGTCGGCTTTCACAGTATAGCTTTTGAATTATCTATCATCTGCATTTTTATCTTATTTTTCCAATTGAAAATCATTGTAATATCAGCTAACTCGCTCGCTCTAAAAATAAACCAAACAAGTCAAAATATTGACTGTTTAATCTATAAAGATTGTTGATTCTGACATTTTTTGAACTAATTAAAACAAAGATATTAGAAAATAATGCAGAAGTCAGATGTGCAGATAAATGTCACATATGGCGATTTATCACCATTTAAAATTGTAACTTGATTTCAAAATTAAACATTCTCTTAATCCCTACGAATTGTCTTAGCTAATTTAAGCCATTTACCAGTTTAAACCAGTTTGAAACAATTACGCAGAAATCGATAGAAAAACGATGAGTGTTTTTCGTCTCAAAATCGGTTGAGCCCCAAAATTTTGTTTGCCAGCTAGAAATACTAAAAAATGTAATTTTATAAAAAAAGCACAAATATATATATATATATGTATATATACAGAAAGAGAGAAAGACAGAGAAAAGTCTTGAGATTGTTTCAAACTGGTTCATGTCTTAAATTAATTAAGATAAATAATAACTTAAAAACTGGTATTCTCACATTATAACTTGTAATTTTCGATTATAGATTTTATTTTAATTTATTATGTTTTGATTTGCCCGTTAATCGAATTATGTGCTCGCAAAAGCCAGGTATGACATTACCAAATAATAATTGAAGTTAAAAAGGTTCAAGTTTTCTAAAGTTTTTTTTTATATGTAGTGACAGATATTACGCATTAAAACGTAAATTCGTCAATCTCAGATTTCAGTCTTATTATCTTAAATTAACTTGGTTAAAAATACTGAATGATGAAAACCTGGAATAATATTTACCGAAAAATTATTCTAAACTATGTTTTTACTGTAAAATTATGAAACAATCCATCATTGTGAAATAAAAATAAGTTAAGATGTCTTTCAATTACTCCCAAATATCCACTTAGCAATAATTTCCACCAATAATTGTTATTGAAAAATTTCAATTCTATTTATGTTGGCTTAGCATCTAAACTATCTTCTATCTAACTATTAGCTTATAATTAAAATATAAGTAAATTATTTTATAAAGTCATCTCAAATTGTCTTCTCTTCAAATCTCAAGAAACATTTTGAAGAATTGGTATATTGGTCTTCCTGAAATTTTAACTTTGACTTATTTTGGTGGACATTCACATTTCAGTTTTTTGTAATCGAATGTTATCATGTTTAATATCGATCAATTTTGATTGTAATAATTATACAATATTATTAATACTTTAAATACTTTTTACATGGATGTATTTTATTTGTTAATTAATCACAATTAACCATTTCTCGGTGTTTATATAAGAAGCAATTTTTTTTTATATAAAGCTAAGTTCTTTTTGTTTAACTTATATAACTCTTTTTGTTTAGCGTCATATCTGTTTCATACGCACTTCACAATAAATATGTTTTATTAGGTAAGATTTCGAAGGTAAAGAGCATTAAGATTCTTTTTTATTTTTTCAAATTTCCATACTTGAGAGATTGTGTTTCATTATCGTAGAGAAAAAAAACTGAATATAATTTTTACATGCTTTTTTCAGTTGTATTGAAACCAAAACTCGACACATAACATCGACATTAATAAAAAAAAATATTAAAAATTAAACAAAATTTCTATAAAATAGAATAATTTAATAGATCAATTCATTAAATGAAGTAAAACAATAAATGTATTAATAAATAATAAATAAAATGTTAATTTTAATTTTAATAATCATTCAGTAATGATAATTTAAATTTTGATACCAAGCTTGTTAAAATATACCAAGCTAATTAATGAGAAAGAAAGAATTTGCTTTCTTTACAACTTAAAATGTATCATATAGAATAATTAAGTCATTTTGAAGTTTTGTAAGCCTTTTTGTTATTTTTAGAATTGCTCTTTGAATTTCAGACGATTTTTTTTCATTTCAACTTAACTTTTCAAAAACAGTATAAACTAGACAATTTTCTTAGAAAGACTTAATTACAATAAAAATTTATTTTGATATTTAGTCAGAACATGTAATATAAAAAATAATTCAATTCCTACTTAGCTCAGCAAAGAAAATCATATTTTAGTTTCTTTCTGATAAATAATTTTTAGAAAACTATTAAATAACAAAAAATATGTATTGATTTTCTCAAGATATTGATCTCGCATTCTTCAACTTCACCTGAAAAATATAGAAATCCTTTCATTTTGTCGATTGTGATATTGCCTGTTCATTTCCACTTTCATTACAAACTACTAAAACTCAGTTTCAAGTTTGGAAAATCAATTAAACTTAAAAATTATTGAATTAATATTTGAAAAACCGTGTTTACATCACATGTTATTGACTACAATTTTTTTTAAGTGTATATAAATACAAATACAAAAGTATACAAATAAATATATATAGTTGATAATGTTAACTAGGGAATAGTAGAAAATAGTAAGAATAGTAGAGCTTGATGACAAACTTGGCGGTTTACCAATGGATTTGGCGACTTTAAATATCAAATAAAAAATCGTATTAACATCAAGATAATATGGTTTTAACTTCTACGGGAAATCTCTACTTCGAAGTGGTTAATAATTTCTACGAGTTTTAAAAAATGTATTTGAACTTGAGTGGATGAATCAAAAGTAATTTACTAAGGACTGAAAATTTGAACAAGATATATAAATAAATATATATATGGAGAGCTTGAATTAATAGTAGGAATTGAAAAATAGATTTTTATTCAAGACAATGACATTACTATTTATAACCAAATTCAAATTAAGGATTAATTTTTTAATCTAAAAATCAATGTTTCTTAATTGAATCCTAAGGCCTCTAATTTACCAAAATTAGCTTTTATAATCAAAAGTAATTAAATTTTTTTGAAAATTCTCTAATAACGAATACTCATTCATTATTCATGAAATTTAATTTTTTCCCTTCTTTAATTACTTCCTCTTGCATTAAGTGTGCCAGGATCCATTTAACTTCAACAATAACCATTAACCAAGTAATCGTTTTCCAACTATAAGGAGGCAAAAATACCAATAACTGCCAGAGCAGGCTCTTAACCGAACTTAATTATAGCGATTGGGGCTTGTGTCGTTAATTACAGCATTTGCTCGTTCGTTACCACTGCATTACGTTATTGATGAAGAAAGATTTCTCATTACAAGGCTGTCTGCCGATGGAAGCGAAAATAATTCTTATCTGGGGATTGGTTTAATAGCGTGCATGGATTGGGTGTATTTTGGTGACAAGTTCTTATTGTAATTTTTCTTTTCTTTAATTTTTGGGATTGTTTTTTGGATCTTCTTTTGAGTGTAGTGTCCATTTTGTACAAAGTTTAAACTCATTTTGATATAATTGATCAATTAATTTTTACACTCTTGTGTTTAAAATATACAAAGAATTGTAATTGGAAGAGATTCGAAATCGAGATTTTAATGACTATCCTTGTTTCAAACACTAAAATTAATGTATCACTGAAATTAAAATAATTTCAACTAAAATTAAGTTTCATGCAAACACTTGAACTTTTGAAAATTTCTCAAAAGATTGAACATACTTTTATTGCTTCAAAATGTTCTCCCCTTTAAATATTTTATTAATTTATTTTGGAAAAATTTTCTTTCTCGGATAGAATAAATTTAAAGCAAAGTATTATAATCGTCAAAAAATTTGAGTTCGAGATATTGGCAGACCTGCACATTTCTAATCGTCTTAAATCTAAAAAAGAATTTTTGATATTATGTCCATCTGTCTGTTTGTATTGGTACACGATAATGAAACAAAAATTTTTCAGCTAAGCAATTTAAAATTAGTATATTGAATATACAATAAATTAGTAAACTTGCTTCAAATTTTACTGAGAGTTTCAAAATGCAACACAAACATTTTATCCGACTTCCCAAGTACAAGTGTATACAGTGATTCAAACATAAGAACAGTTAAATAAATAAATATTGGCACGTCGAGTAAATATCCTGAGTGTCATTCCATGTCAAATTTGAAATTATTTCCAACCAGACAATGAACGTCTGTGATAGTGTTCTTATGTATGCAAGCAAACACAAAAATTTAAAAAAACGCGACAACTCAGGTACATGAAACTTTGTTTACAGTTGCAGAATTTAAATATGCGTTGTTCTCAATCAACCAATATCAGTTTCAGTATCATTATTAATCAGTATAATGTTTTTGAAAGGTTTGTCTATTTGTGAGACATGCATGCAACACGAATAATTCACAAACACAGTGATTTGAATATATCATATACGATATTATTATAAAAATTGTAGTTCTGTACTCAATTATACTTCTAATAAATCGGGCAAAGGACATCCACAATGCATATTTGATTTTTAGGTTCTTGTGTATTAATCATTTTCAAAACCACTGAGAGAAAAAAATCCAAAGATTGATCTTCCGAAACTACTATTCACTGGTGATCAATTAATTCATATGTCTAAATATCTTTGATATATAACAAATTAATCAACTGGCAGGAATTTAACTTTGAAAATAAGTATCCGTTGCTTTTTCGAATGGTACTTGTCATTGACTAGCGGCCTGACTAAAGATCTATTGCAATTTAATCTGAATTTTCTGCATCCTCTTGTTTTTTCAGTAGAACTATCTGAGGCCAAGAACACGAGTTAGCTACTCAAGCGTTGCAACCCTTTTTAAGAGGTGGATTTCATTCCTACTTTTCATTCATTCATCCATAGATCATAATTTAGACCTGGATCAGAGAATGATCACCTCTTCTATACTTATAATAAAGCTCAATGTGTGTGTGTGTGTTGGCGCTCTACAGGTCAGACAGTTGGACCTACAGCTACCAAATTTGGTACATGTATACTTTGGAGGTTCAGAATGTGCACCTCGGAGCCCTTTTTTCGAATTTTTAATTAGAATTTGAATTAATTAAAATTTAAGTGAAATTTTGACGTTTTTCCGCTATAACTTCTAAAAATATTATCGCACAAACATGATTTTAACATCAATTTAAAGATAAAAAAATTAGCTTTCTGATGGTGTCAGAGTTTTAATGTGTAACTTAACGAATTTTTAAAGAAATATTTTAACGAATTTTTAAAGAAATATTTTAACGAATTTTTAACGAATTTTTAAAGAAATATTTTAACCATGTTTTTTTGAGCAAGTGACTGGATAAAATAAAAGAAACATAATATGTGATATTTTCTAAAAAAATAAATGCACGGCAAAGGTTTATATAACGTGTGCAATATCTAAATAATTTATTCAATAAATCTTCTTTATTTATGCTAAACCTGATCGAATTTAGACAGGATATGCATTGGAATTCCGACTTAATGGCATATTTCTATAATCGTTTGCAATATCTGTATCATTAATTCAATATTTTTTTTTCCATTATAAAATGTGAAAGTTTCTAAAAAAATAAATACAAAGCCAAGGTTTATATAATTGTTTGCAACATCTATATCATTTATTCAATATTTTTTTTCCTTTTTCGCTTTCTTTAAAAAAACACATTTAATATTGAAGCATCACGGAAGAAAACATTTTTAATTTCAGGCCAATCAATGCCCGGAATTGCTTCAAGGCTAATGTATATGTGATTTAATAAAAAATTATAGAACACATTATTCATGGCGAACCAGATGGTCGCCAAAGGCGGCTAGTAACTAATATTCCCAATGGTATTACTCTAAACATGGAGGGCTTTGTAACCAGGACAAATTTATACATGAGCGAGTCACCACCACACACGATCTTGGAAGACGGGGTCCTAACTCGCAATGCAAGGAATGCCAATCCAACGCCCTACCAACCGGACTACTCTGCCCAAATCAAAATCTAAGCAGTCTTGACGTTTATGACCGTATCCAAGGGCCATAAATTTATGCTGAATAGGCTATTGCTTAAGATTATGAGAGAATATTTTAGGGAGATTGCTTTGCCGGTTTTAATTTCACCGCTATAAAGATAATAGAATGAAAATTGTGAAATGTTTTTTTTTCTTTTAAATAATACAAAAATTCTTTTAGAGATCTTTAGAATTTTTTTTAACTTATTCGTTTTCAAAGCTCATAAAATGTAAGCATTACACAAAAAATTTAAAAGCTTAATGCATTGAAAATAATACGGTTAAAAAATTAATTCAAAAATGAAATTTAAAACAAACAAAATTTTAAAACTCTGAAAGTATAATTATAATTCTAAACAATATTCAAAAAGTTTAATACAGTGAAAGTAATGCGGTAAAAATTAATCAACAACGAAATCTAATACGGTAAAAAATCTCACAGTTTTATTAAGTGGTAAAATATAATGCAAAATTAAATTAAAATGTAAGAATTTTCACAAATTATGATACACCAAAAATATCTTTAAAATTCCAATCTGATTAAAACATTTAAGTCAGAGAGTAACACATTCTTTAAGTTGCAACGATCAGAATTGAGTAATATTACACATGCATGCGTGTATGTTACAATTAAATACACTAGCCCAAGAAGTTTTTAAAATTACTTTTATTTCGGTAATTAGAATTTTAATGAAAATTTTAAAACCATTAATAAAATCGTTATCTTCTTTTGCTCTTTAATGATTCGATATTGCATTTAAATCCTCATGTATCAATTTAAATTCAAAAACAATCACTAATCAAACCATGATATTCCTATGAGTTATGAAGGGGCCATGTATACCAATAACTAATAGCAGATTATTAATCGAATTAATTACAGTAATTGTTGCCTGCGTTATTAATTATAGGATATACTTATTCTTTCCCAGAGAATTACGCTATTGATGACGACACAAAATCCCATTACAAGTTATGAGCTGACACCAAATAAAATAAATCCATTTTGATGAAGTGGATTTAATAACTTGTAATCATTGGTTGGATGCTTTTGGAAGCTTATCTACAAAAGTCTTGTAGTGGTCTCGAAGAGTCTTCATTGGGCTTCTTTTTTAATTTGGAACCTTTCCCTATTAATTAATTAACTTTTGTACTAAGAGATCAATTAAACCTCATTGTTTCATGTATAATGAAAGATACCTCTTCT
Source organism: Argiope trifasciata (assembly GCA_026543055.1). Lineage (NCBI taxonomy): Eukaryota > Metazoa > Arthropoda > Arachnida > Araneae > Araneidae > Argiope > Argiope trifasciata. Next base: position 4,854,304 of record JAPMOQ010001131.1, on the reverse strand, counting down.
CTTAGGTCAGAGGAAGGGCTTAATTATTGAATCTAATTACAAAAGGCATTATTATTCTAGATTTCTAATCAAATGATTATGAATTTTCTTTCATTTTGTAAATCATTTGGGCTCCCTTGAGCTATGAAATTGGTTTCATATCTTATGTTGTATCAGGCTTAAAGAAAAGATATTAATATAATAACAATTTTGTTACTATATTAATATATCTTTCATCTTTGTTATTATATTAACTTATACTGTAATTTTACTTTCAACTGTCATTGAATAATAAAACTTAAATGGTTTGTATAAATATAAAAAATAACGTTTTCTATCTTTAGAAAAAATATCAAAAGATAATTTAAATCATCATGAGATTATAAATATTTGCTTGAAGTTCTGTCGTAAAAAGCATATAATTTATTTTATTTCTCAGCGTTTTGTTCGTTATTTTTTAATTCAGTTTTCATGAAATCGTTTGCAATGTTTTGGATAAGTAATTATACCTATTTATAAAGGAATTCATTATTATGAAGGAATTATTGAAATAAATGTGATATATTGGATAAACTTAATGGTAAATAGTTTTGGAGACATTAGAATTAATATCAGTATTGAAAGGCAAAATAACTTTAATTCATTTAGTGTTATGAAAATTTACTGAAATAAATGATGAATAAGATAAATAAAGATTATGAATAATTACGGAATAAAAAATAGCATAGTTAATGTTATTAAATAACGTCACCACATCTAGACATTTTTACAAACGTGGCAACCAATCTAAATATTTTCAGTTGAAATTAAAAATATTTATTTGATCATTAAAAACTAAAATATTTTATTTGAATTAATAAAATATTTATTTAATTTTAAAAAAAGAATTCTAGAAAAGGCTTTTTTTATGGAACAAGGATTGTTGTTTATAATACCACTGCATATGTAAAACGATTATAAAAAAATTGAATACGATGATGTTTTTGTCTCTCCCATAAAATTTTACATAACAAATTTTTAAATAATAAACAAGAAGAAATGCTTAGCAAATGCTGTTTGAAAATATTTTTCTAAACAAATATCTAGTTTGTTTAATTTACAAACAGTTTTGCGATTCAAAATTTTATTTGAAAGATGGAAAAAATTTTTATTTATGAAAAAAAAAACATCTTACATTCAAATAAGACATAAGTTTAAGGCAATAAATAAGAAGAATAAGAATAATAATAAATAATAAGAATAAGAAGCATTTGTGCAGTAAAATTTCAATTGCATAAGTAATGATAAATCTACCTATATATAGAAACATTTCATTGCAAAGCTCATTAAAAGGGTGTGTGTTTTTTCAAATATAAATATTTGATAAATATAAAGATAATTATTGACGATAAGTAATTCTACATCTCAACACTTCTAAAATGTTAGCAACCAAGATAAATGTTTTACCTTGGTTTTATAATAAAATTTTTGATTATATAATATAATTTCACAAAAAGTAAATGTTTTATGGAGCAAACAATTGTGGTTTATAATACCGTTGTATATAAAAAATATTATAATGAAAGCAGTTTGGAAAAAGATGTTTTAGCCTTTCATATATATAAACTTCCGTTTCAAAATTTTGTAAACTAATAAACAATAAACCTTGCTTAGAAAATTATATTTCAAAAAGTTTTCCTAATCAAATATCGAGTTTGTTTAATTTACTATTAATTTTGTATTTATATTTTTATTACTAAAGAAGGAATATGCTTTTAAATTTACAAAAGCGACATCTAAAATATAAGAACGAAAAGATTTTTCAAAGGAAGGTTTATTCAACTAATGATAAATCTACCTATATATAGAAACCTTTCATTGGAAAGTTCTTTAAAAAATTTGTTTCAAATATAAATATTTGAACTATTTTATAATCAGTCTTTTTTCTCTTATTAAAGAATATTCACTGCTAAAAATAATCATTATCTGCAAAAGATTTATCATAACAAAAATATTTCAGAGGTAAAACTCTATTTGATATTTCTTTAGGGAGTAAATTGAAAGTTTATCATATTTAGTTAAATTGATTTAATAAAATTCTGCAGAAAGAAATAACTCCTTTTGGGAATTCAAATATAATAAATAGGAAAAGGAAACAGAAGATTTTTTATTTTTTATTTTAAATATCCAATCTCCACCATCGCCTTTTGTGAAAGATTTTGATTTTCTCGAGCCAGTTTGAAATATAGAATTGGTGTATTGAAAAAAGTATATAATAATGTTTATTAAACTTTAGAAAAGAAAAAAAGAGATTTGAAGTAAAAAAAAATATTAATTTCATTTTATCTCAAAGAATTTAATATTTAAGAAAGTATGGCTCAAAAATAATAAACTCCCACATCAAATATGTTCAAAATTCCCAGTGAGTATTTTTTTAAATTCTGAAATACCAAATAATTGTTGCAAATATCTAATAATGCTTATTTTTTCAAGTCAGATTAAAATATTCATAAGATGAGTTTCACCAATAAACCTCATTTCTGATATTTTTCACAGGCGATTTGTTATATTTTATTTCATAAAAATGTTTTATCTCATTTTAATTAAATCCCATAAATAACAAAACTGAAACCTAACTTTTTTAGTATTCATTTACTTGCAGTGGTAAGTTGTTCTACATCAAAGCTCATGCAATAATGATAAACTTCTTGTAATCCAATTTTATTTAGGAAAACATGTTTACGTTTCTAATAATCTCGACTCAAATCTGAAATTATTTATTTCTACACTTGGAAATGTTTGTAAAATTGAGAGTCCTCTTAGCAAAAGAATATATATAGTGGCTCTCAAACGTTTTAATGCAATTTTGAATTTTAAGAATACGCTATTATGTTCATTACTAAAATTTAATATTTTAAAATGATTATTTTATAACATTTTCTACACTTATTACTTAAAACTTCATTCATTACTTTAAGAATGTACAAACAATTTATCTGCTTCTTTTTGACGAATCAAAACTGGAAATAAACAAAAAAATGTTATATCAGAAACTATTTCGTACACTTTAAATAAATTTATATATATCAATAAACATTTCTGCCAATTTATACCAAGTAGGATATCCTGTAGTATTCATAACAGTTTTCAAACATATGGACATGGAAGGCAGCAGCTATTTTTTTTTTATTTCTGGAAAAGAAGACGCCTTATAGAATAGAACGAATTTACAAATTCAGCAACATGTCAAATAGATTTACCATTAATATGAAAAAGAATTTTTTTTTCAAATGCTGTTTGATATTTCTTTAGGACCCCGAACAGTTTTAAAACAATAAAAAGAACAAAAAAGACAAAAAAAATTTAAAATGTCACCGAAATCCAAAAATGAAAAAAAATGGATTAAAATATAATTTTAATTGCGATTTTATCCAAATGTCTGTTGATGCTTAATTACTTTCGTGAAACATTTTATATCTGAAATTTTGCATTTTAGTTTTCATTAAACAAATTAATTAAATAGTTTTTTTTTAAATCACACCGAAACGGCAATGAAAAAAGATTAGAATTTATTTTCGTTCAGAATATGAAGCATTTTGTTTGCATTTTAAAAGTATAAGAAAATTTTGATTGGCCTTTGCTAGGATTGTTTTGAGAGAAACGTTGATATTGTGAAAGTAGAATTAATAGACGTGCATTTAAATACAGGAAATTCGGAAATCGACACTCTTTTGGTTCACATTTTCTTTCTTTTCATTTTTTCTTCTCTTGAATTATTTCTTTCATTGGTATGAATGCAATTCCTACCGATTTGCTGATTCTATTAAAAACTTGCTCCTTATATCAGAATAAATAATAATATCGGAATATATTATTCATATATGTAAGCGCGATATATTTAATATACATCAGAATATATAGTAAATGCGGTTTTAGTTTTGCATAGCAGAAGTAAGAAACATTGCCATAATACTTTAGTTGCTACATTTTCTCAAAAAGAATTTACACTTTAAAAAGATTAGTGAAGACACGAAATGAAATAGTTTTAGTTAACTTGAAAAAAAAAAGAATACTAGCCATGATTCAGAAAAGAAATTATTCTTATAGTTGAGGCAAACGCAAGCAGACAAAATATAGTAATTAGGATTTTATGTAAATGTCACTCTGCACTCGAAACAGTGAACTTTAATTATGTCAGGAAAACATTTACTAGAATTTAAAAGGTGACTCTAATTGCAATGCATTTAAAAATGCAATTCCTTTCGCCTAACTAATGTAAAACATGACTCAAAACAGGAATTCTTGTCATTTTTTGAAATTGTTTAAATATAGCTAAGGTACGTTTCCCCTATCCGAAAAAAAAATCCATCTACAGTATAAATATAAACATAAGGGCAAAATATAACCATAATCATAAATTTGAATTCGATATATACTGATATTTTCTATAAGTCTTCCGTTTTTATATTCTCATATACAACGAGGAACTATTTTAATCTTTAGAAAAATCGAAGATGAGATTTTCACGAAATTTCCTGAATCCGAGAAGAAAGATCTTATTTATTTTGCTTACCTTTCTGTAAACAGGTAACTAAAATATGTTTTAAATCTGAAAAACAACATTTGAATTGTAGATTTATATAATTTTTTATGACGAAATTTATTTACAGAATGTTTATCTGGCTCTAGATCTGTGTTTAAGTGTAGGTGGTAATTGAGGGATACGACTAAATTAAAAATACTAGTTATCGCTCACATTGGCGATTTTTTTATTGTTATTTCTTGTATTTAAGATTTCCTCTTTCCAAAAATGTTTATCTTTTCTAGAAAAATGAAGACCAGACCTATCAACCAGGGTCACATATTTTTCAGCTAAAATTTGTCTTTAGCTTCAATTTTCTCAAAATTTTAATCTTCATAAAAATTCTCCACGGTTAATATATCTCAAAACTTAATAAAGGTTTTTACACAAAAATGTGAGCGAGTGTTTTAATTAATATTGGAAATGAAATGAACTAAAAGTTGGCGAAATCCGTTTCATATATAAGTCTTTTTAGAAAAATTAAGTTGTGGAAAAAATTGGATTCCTAAATGTATGGAAAAAATTCATGTATGCATAAATCCTTACCCATAACTACTTTGTATTTCAAGATTCTTCTTAGATTTTGGTTTATTTCATTCATCATTATATTCTATAACTTGTGTCCAAAAATAGAATTGTTTCTATACAATTTTATGCAACCATTTTGGTCAAATGTATTACAAATCTTCCTAATTCTGAAAATATATTATATTTTTAAATAATTTTCTTGTATTAATAGTATTTTTTATTATAATTGACAATACATCTTAAAACCATAGTTTTAAACAGTTTTTAAGAAATCCGATTTTTCAAAAATATTCCTAAAACGTAGTGGGAAACCATAAATAAAATAATTCAATCATTTCAAAAAAATCTAATACAACATATGCAAATATTTTCTATGTATCTTTGTTCTTTTTGTCTGATCCGTTATAGAAATGTATGTCGTAATATGGAAATGCTAATTTTTTCTTTCAACTCCAATAAAATATGAATGATTTTAATATTTCATTGATTGTGAAAGTTCACATGTCCTTGAAATAGAAAGAATAGTAATTCTGCACATATATATTAAAGAAAACTTTTGATTTTTTTAAGTCTCTTACATAACAGGAAAATTTCGTGAACTCGATTCTAAAATGTTGAGTTTAAGAAAAACGTAGCTCGTTATATCAAATTTCAGATGGCAAGGAAGAAATTATTCCTCCTGAATAAAGCAATAATATATCCTGCTTTTGAAAGTTACAATCTTCAGAAGTGTTAGAGGAATTTATATATATATATATATATATGGCCTTCTAGAAGAAATTTATGAATTTGAATTTATTCTGAAAATATCAGAACAGTATTTTATGATTGAACTAATGATGTTTTTAATTTTTAAAAATAAGCTATGCATTATCTCTATATATTATATAGATGTGTTAGATTACTAGTTAAGCTTGAAGTTACATGCACATGTTTTGTTCAATTTAACTTTCGACTGTTTCAGTGTCACACGTAATATTTTTGGGGTAAGCTTACACGAACAATTCTACAATTTTAAATTGAATTTAGTTTACAAAGTTGAACTGTAATAAGATGACAAAGACAGTTTCTCAACAGATATTGCATAGCCCTAAATTACAGAACGTAAATAGGGCAGAATTCTTGGCATTTTAAAAGTAAATAATAATAAAAATCTAAGATAAAATTATAATTATTTTTTATTACTTCATTTACTTAGCTTAATACATTAACTGCCAAATTTCATTTTGAAATTTTTGACCGAATAAGTTACATTTATGCATTAAAACTTGTAACAGTAAATTTATATCCACATTATATTTTATTTTTAAAATATTATCTACCATTGAAAAAGACTTAAATGAGCTGCATTATAAGATTTCAATAAAATCATTTCAATAAAAAAGAAAAGAGTGGATAAGTAACAATCATTATATTCAAAATTTATATTTATGTACATTACTTAATATGATTTGATCTCAATTTTAGGCCTTAATAATGAGTTACATCCCTATAAAAATGTGAAATTTACGATTATATGTTGGTCATGAAATAAGAAATTTACACACAAAACTTATTTCAAATTTTTAAAAGCCATTAATTTCAACTAACCAATTATTGAATTACGAATGAAAAGAGTAATGTTGAAAGCACTCATTATCCTATAATGTAAAGATATGACCATCTAAAAACTGATCAACATATTTGTTACTAAAGTTTCATGGATGATTATACCATGTCCAAGTTACAAGGGAAAGAGGGATGAAGTAAATTCTCAGACTACACTGAACACCCGAGGGCAGAAGTCTGACTTCTGAAGATGGCACTCACACATTCGCTTCCACAACTCTTTTTCCCAGTGGGGGCTCTTTCACATACATCACAGAAAGAACACAGGATAGAGAACAGCCCAAACCAGGACAAGAACCCGGGATGCTTAGGATAAAAATGCACTAACCCTTGGCAAGGACGCAGGGTAAGATTTCATTCATTGTGTTTTATACATTTGCACAGACATTTTGTAATAATTATTTATTGTAAATTGTTCATTCATATTTATAATAACTCATAAAACATGTTTGTTTAAAAGAATTTAGTTTAAATTTTGCTTATTTTCTTTTTAGTTGGATATTTGAATCAATTAACTTTAATCCCTTATGTTTTTAAACAAAAATATAATATTGAATTATAAATTAAGTAAAATATTTTAAAGTTTCTAGACTATTAACCAGTTTTCTATACCAATTAACCAAAATAATGTGAACATTCCGATATATTACTCTTACAAATAATATGTTTTTGTTTTTTCTTCATTACTTTAATTTAATAATTTATTTTTATCTTTTATTTAGCTAACCTCTTAAGTTACTGCATAAGTATATTTTTCAATTAACTATACAAAACTTATTTAAAACGCTGATATTGTTTTTTATAGAGAGGAATGTAAATCAACAAGTCTAAAATTTAATAACCCGAACCGAACTATATTTTATTCTGTTAATTGCATTAATAGATAATATAATAAACAAATTATTAATGACTTTTTTTAACTAATGGACTACTTAGTGAGATTAAGTATTTATAACAGTTGCAGTTTCTTTCATCCAAAAGTTCATTTAAGCTGAAGTAGCAAAAGTTGTACACAATAAGAAATATTAACTATTTTAGTTTCTTTAGTATAATTACACAATCATTATAGAGTTTTTTCATGCACTTGAAGCGTATAAAAAATATTGTATATGCGCTATTTTCTATTATGCTTCCATAATTATATGAAAAGAAGTAGCCCATAATTTGTTAAGATTAAGCGAATAAGAAACAAAAAAAAAGAATTATGCCATAAGAAAAAGCTATTTTGCAATAACATAATTATCTTGAGTAAGGAGAACTTAGTAGAAAATGCAATTATTTTTGGAAGCTGAGTAACCAAGAAAAGTAAAATAATTTACTTCATTATTTTCGGTGGCACATTCAATTTAGACTCATAAGACACATGTTAAATGTACCACTTGTTATTTTTGAATGTATTATTAAAGAAAATTCCTTAATACCTAACATAAATTTTACTGGTTTAAATTGTTCAGTTACTAAACAGGCCTGCACTTGTCTTGGTATCAGATAAGAATATAGATTAAATTAAAAGCAGAAACACCTGTTTTTCGCGTGAAAAGTTTTTAAAAAATATTGATTTATCCGACTACTTTCAAAGAAAAATTTTGAAAAATTGAATTTTTTAAAAATCTATTTAAAACTAAGGTTTTTAGATGTGTTGTCAATTATGAGACAAAATACTATAAATACCAAAACATAATATATTTTGAAAAATAGAAAATTTTGTAGTAAATGTTATTGAAATTTAACTAAACCTATTAACAGTCTACATAAAAATGTAATGTAGCCATCTTGTTTCTCTTTGTACACAAGTTATAGAATATAATGATGAATGGAATGAAATAAAATCTAAAAAATGTTTTGAGATGTAAATAAGTTTGGGTAAAAATATACGTATATATGCATTTTATCTATAAATTCACAACTTAATTTTTATAAAAACATAAATGAAAAAAATATTTCACCAACGATAAAACTTTTGGCTCATTTCATTGCTCATATTATTTAAAGCACACTCTGAAATTTTTATGTAAATATCTCAATTAGACTTTGAGATATCATGTTAACGGTGAAGAGTTTTTACTAAAATTAAAGTTGTGAGGAAATTGAAACTAAAGACAAATTTTAGTTAAAAAAATTATGTGACTCTGGATGATAAATCGGGCTTTCATTTTCCCAGAAAACTGTATTGGAAAGCGGAAAGTCTGAAGTGCAAGAAATAGCAATTAAAAAAAAATTCGGCAATGTGGTCGAAAACTAGTGTTTTTAACGCAGTCGGATGCCTTAAACTGAGAAGAAATGTTTTTCGAATCATGATAAAATGAGCAATAAATCAAGCTGCTCGACATTATGATAGTTTTATTATGCCAGGCAAAAAATTTATAAAGTTACTTAATTTTTTTTTAAATTTTGTGAAAATTTTAAGGTATTATATTAAATATTGATAAATATTTAAGATCAGTATCTGATTTATTTCTTGAAACTTTTATAATTGTTGGATAAAAATAGTGTTGTCGAAAAATGCTTATAAGTACTTCTTTGTGAATCCGAATTTCCGAACTCCTCTTTCAAATAATTCTGTTTGAAACGGATTGTTTTTCAAACAATTCTTTATAATAATGATCGATTAAGGTATCCGATTAAGTTAAAAAAACTTGTTATCGATCACATGAGATAATTTTTATTTATAGTTATATCTTGTCGTTCAGACCTTCCTCTTTCCAAAACAGTTTATCTTTTCTAGGAAAAGGATGGCCTGACCGATAATCCAGGCCAATTCTAAACAAAACATATTTTTCAGCTAAAATCTGTCTTTAACTTCAATTTTAATTTTCAGTTCATCATAAGTCTCCGTATGTAACTGACATTACATCAAAAATCATAAATAGTTTTTAAAAAATCCAATTTTTCAAAAATTCTCCTTTTAAATTAGTCGGATTCATTAAGAAAGACCATTGAAAATTAAAGACTAAGAAAAGATAAAAGACAAAAAATTAAAGAAAAATTAAAGTATCTGAACTTTTGGTTTTTTGAAAAGAATTTAAACTACAGTGTTTACGGGAGTAACAATTTGAAAATAAGTTCAGGTTTAATTATTAAAATAAAATATTAACTAGAAAATTAATTTTCACTATTTCTTTCGAAAAATCGAATATTATAGTACCATTTTATTCAAAATAGAAAAAAAAATATGAAAATGATTAGAAAGTATTGCTATTATTGAATGATTATTTTTTAAATTTCAAAATGAAATAAAATTTAGAATTTTTCTAAAATATGACTGAAACTCATCACAGAAAAATACTAAAATTTGGATAAATTTTCAATTAATTAAAAATTAATAAACTTTCAGAAATATCTTTTCACATTAATATATCTCTAGGTATGCATGAACCAAGTTAAGGTATCCTACTACGTTAAAAACCCTGGTTATCGGAAATATTGGCGACATATTTTTTATTGTTATTGCTTGTAGTTCAGACTTTACTCTTTCCAAAACAGATCATTTTTTTAGGAAAAGGAATGACTAATCTATCATCCAGGATCACATTTTTTTCAACTAAAATTTTTCTTTAACTTCAATTTTCTCGAAATTTTAACTTTTATAAAAATTCCCTACCCTTAACATAATATCTCAAAAACTATTTGAGGTATTTACACAAAAATATCAGCGCGTGTTTTAATTAATATGGGTAATGAAACGAACCAAACGTTTTAGGGTTGGTGAAATACTTTTTCATTTAGAGGAGTTTTCAGAAAAATTAATTTGCTAATTTATGTATAAAAATGCATATATACGTATATTTTTACCCATAACTTCTTTGCATATGAAAATTTTTGTTATACTTTGGTTCATTTTCTTCATCATTATATTCCATAACTTGTGTGCAAAGAAAAATAGAATTTCTGATTTACAATTTTGTTTAGAGTGTCAACCAACCGTTTTGTTTAAATTTCATCAACATTTACTACACATTTTCTTATTTCTTAAAATAACTATATTTTCAAATAACTTTTTTGCAATTAAAATATTTATAATAAACAATACAACTAAAAATCATTAATAGTTTTTAAAAAATCCATTTTTTTAAAAATTATCCTTCGAACGTAGTCGGATACTTTAAGGTCAGACAGTCAAACTTATAGAGTGATACACTCCCCATTCAGCTTTATTGTTAAGCTAGATTTTTTTCATTTATTTTAGAATAATCAATAAAAATAAAGGATGAGATATGGTATGATGCTATTTTTAGAAGAGAAACAAAGACTAAAACATTTCGATAAAGTTATTACTTTATGCAAATGCATTGCATTATGAAAGAACAATAGACTTTTGTAGATTAATTTATTCACACCCACATATTTGAAAAAGAAATTATAGATTTTTTCCAGATATTCCAACAATGCTTTTTCTGGAGGTGTAAATTTATTATTCCTGAAACACAAAAGATTGAATAACGCCCACAATTATCTATGAGATAGGAACAGATAAATTATCCCAAAGTGACCTTTTGAGTTTCATATTTAACTGAAAATGAAACCAGAGGAACTAATCTCTCTTAAGCTATTATATCAAACACTGCTGGAGCTATGTGTAGTAAAACATGTTATGTGAGATTAAGGGAGAGTTTTGATCAAAGCATTGTTGCTTTTTTCCTTCTCTTGAACAAAGATTAAAAAAGAAAAAAAAAAGAAAAAAGTTGTAAAAATGCTAGAATATTGTTACGAACGTGTAGTTTTGCTTTCCTGCTCTGATACTGTCATCGTAAGGAAGAGAGATTTACAGTATTATGTATTGGATAGTGAATGGGTGACGCCAGAGGTTTCAAGGCTTGGCGACAAACTTGCTATCATTTGGCGACAAAATGGAAAGTACCCGAAACATCGTGAATTTTTCCGATCCGTCCACTATGAGCCGAGATATATCCAGAATGCTCCTGATTGGTCAAGAAAATCTTAGTCCCGCCTACCGCCGGTAGATATAATGGCCAGCCATCTGAAGCGGCGGTGTGAGTCAAGTCGAAGCTGAGCAACGGAGAAAAAGGGAAGAAGATCTGGTGTGTGAATCAAGCGAGACAAGCGGAGCAGTGGAAAAAGGAAAGCAGAAGACCTGAAGAAGAATCAAGGTGTGAAGCAAGCGAGAGGCAGCACAGTTGAATTAATCGGGAAAGGAGAAGATTTATAGAGAGGTCTTGAACTGAGGAGTCTGTACGGTGGACACCTGTGTGGCATATTCTGATGAAGCCTGGGTCGTAGCCCGTTGTGTCGTCGTCGGGAACGGAGCTGTCTTAAACTGAGGAGTAGTCTCATTGTACGAAGTAGTGAGTCGGCAGCGAAGGCAAGAAGAGACAGGGGAATAATTTCAGCCTGCTAGATCCTATCTGGCCGCTTTGTGAGCTATGGACGCTGTCACTACGGATTTTTTGCCAGTGGACTACTATCTGCACTGTGCTGTCCTGTGTGTTCGCCTCTGCTGTTTATAGTTATCTCGTGTATATAATTATGGTGTAAATATTTGTCGTCTGTGTGCTGTCCTGTCTTCGTCCTGTAAATAAACATCTGTGTTGTGTCTACTACTGAAAGACTGATCATTGTCTGCGTGCCATCATCATCTTCTCACACCATACACACCCGCTATACACGTGTAAAACGAACCCGACGGATTTTATGGATAAGGGAAAATCCCTAACAATATAATAGTTTGACTAATATCTTTTAATGCCTCTCCGGGGTGTAGCTTTGGTGTCATCTACGTCATCTGATTGTGGCTCAAAATTACGAGATTCCTCCAAAAATACCCTTAACAACGGTAACCTGGTGGTAAGGTCATGGCTCGTGAGCCGTAAGGTTTTTTGTTCGAAACCCGATTCTACTGAAGAATGGTAGTATAAGGGGATCTGTTGCACGTTAATCCGTCAAGTCTAATGTCCTCCCGCTAGTGTGGTGCGGTTTAGAGAAGGGTTAGCCAGTTCAAAAGTCGTTCTCGTCATCTGACCGATTTTGAAAATTACTAGGTCTGTCCCAAAATAGCCCTAATGTTGCTTTACAATGGGACGTTAAAATAGTCAAGGCTAAAAGAAACCCATACCTCCCCGAGCTTGAAAAATATCATTTTGGTAATTATATATTTCTGTCATTCTGCCTGGCTGCTTCTGATTATAATCAAAAAGTAACTGAAAAACTCTCTGATCTGTAATTTGTCATATGGTCCTTATATCATATTTGTAGTATTTTATCAAATTTTGAACTATATTAATTCAGAAAAATTCCGCCTATCTGACTGTCTACGTACAAAGGAGCATGATAATTTTAAAACTATTTAGACAGATAAATAAAATCTAGCACACATTTTTCACATTCAAAATGCAGATCTGTGTCAAATTTTGAATTGAATTTAAAAAATAATTCGATATTTCCTAGTTTTCTTCAAGATGCTGAGATTCTTGAAGAACTACTTCCGATTAACGCACACTTCGTTGCTTCATATTAGAGAATCTGTATATAATGACAGCTTTCAAGAACAGAATAATACCAATTTTATAAGATTTTACCCTGTTGAGGATTAATAGGATGAACGAATTTCCCATCTCGTTAGTAAGAATCTTTTATATACCTTTTATTTTCTTTCTTCCGTCCCCTTTTCACTTGTTATCCAGAAATTATTAAATTATTTTTATTCTGAAATAGCGTATTTATTTTTCATATTAATGTTCCAATTTTGCAAAGTTAGTCAGGTTAAGTGAAATAATTTCATTGATAATAGGGGATTGATTGCATTGATAAGTAATTGTAATCATCTTATTCTTTTTCTTTCATTTCTCCACTATTTTGGTACAATCAACGCCGTTTGGCGCAAGTGAAAGAGCGTGAATACTGAAAAAGGTTTGCAAATATATCTGAGAAAGTTTTAGCCATCTGATTATTGGGACCATCAAAGTCCATTATTAATTGGAGATTTATTCCATTAATAAATAATTATCTTTTCCTTCATTTTTTATTTCAGCAATATTTTGGAGTAATAAATGCAGTCTGGTGCTTGCGTGAATGCTAAGAAAGCTTTTACGAATACATCTGATAAATATTTTAGGCGTAAAACTCCACTGATAATTAGGGATTTATTCCTTTGATAAATAATTGTTATCTTCTTCTTCGTCTTTTATTTCACCAATATTTTGGCACAATAAACGCTGCTTGGTACATTCGAAGATCATGAATTTCTTCCATACATGAGAATAGCTTAACACGTTCACTGCCACTACCCGCGCCTGATATAAGGACCATTTATCTAATTAGATGCTATCTTTTGACTGTAGTAGAAAAGTTGGCATCTAATAACATAGATGGTTTGGCAGCGAATGTGTTAAGTGAATGATTTTGTTTAAGGAAAGTTAAGCAATGATGTAACTAAAATGTCAAAAGTTAGCATTCTGATTTCTTCACATTCCACTCAAACGATTAAATTTTCATCTAGTCTATAGCATAACGGAAAATGATTTAGTACTAAGAAACTGAATAATCCTTTGTTTTTAGTGAATGTTTTCTTCTTACTCAAATATTTAGTTTTCATTTTTCCAATCATTTCTTTCAAAATTTGTTCAGGAATCTAACAATGTTTTAAAATTAATTTTTCTAATACATAAAGAAATTTTGATTATTTCTGCGAGATTCTTCGAGTTGAAACAAATTAGGAAAGAGACGAAATCAGATTGGATACGGAATCGATAAATATCTGAAGAATGAGATGAAGATTAACAATGGAAAGCAATTTTAATTTTTCATCTTTGTTTGAGTCTTGCAAAGATTAAATTAAAATCCTAAAAAATGAAGCAAAGGTTGTCTGTTTGATATTTGAGTTGAAAGTACATAAATGTATTTTGAAAGTAAATTAGGAAAATTAATATAAAAATCAAAAAACTAATTTCCAAAGAATAAAAATAATTAAATGTTAACAGCAGAATTTAATAAAGTAAGAAGATAAGAAGAATAAAAATTCCATAAAGGTTAAATACATATATTATTCGTTTTTAAATTCTAAGACAGAATACATTTTAAACATAACTTTTTCTAAATTTTTTTTTAATGTTTTTATTTAGTAAAGGCCGAAATTTATATATATATATATATATATATATATATATATATATATATATATATATTAATTTAATTTTAAAAAATATTAACTTTGCAATTAAATATTTTTAAAAGAAAAATTAATTTGAATAATTTCAAATTTGGTTTTAAAATAAATAAAACTAATTTTTTGACTATTTATACCGCATTACTAGAGACTATGAATAATTGTTTCTTTACCACTTGAAAAGCATATTATTTGAAGAAGTTTTTTCAATAATTTCACGGATGGTAAACATTTAATTACTTAATGTACATAAAAATATCGATGACAACGATAATTATTTTATTAATGAAAGTTAGTACTACTTACCTATTATAAAACAGTTACCTAACAAAATGTTTATGAAGATTAATTTAATATTTCCTATTAAAATCAATTCCTAGTTTAAGCTTCATATTTTGTTGTAAAATAAGGTATAATAAATATTATTTAATAATTTTGTTGCAAAATCTTGCTTAAGCAGAATATTGCAACAAAATTATTAATGCAAATTGGTTTGGTGCTAATTGTTTTATTATATAATCTCTTTGAGAATATTACAAGAAATGGATTATAAAAAATTAATTATAAGCAAAGGAACTTGTTTTTACAGGATCACATTTAACATTTTATTTTAAAATTCCGAAATGATTATGTTAAGAGAAAATAATGGTAAAAATTTGATTTTGATAAACGTCATAATTAATGTTAGAAAACAATATTCTATGTTTTATAAGAAGATCTAAATTTATTTATTTATTTATTTGCTCCAAGATCTGAAATAAACTAAAAATGTTTGTTTATATTAAAATGCATTCTATTTAAAGTCATTCAATGTATATATATATATATGTAAGTTTCTGAAAAAAAATAAATAAGCAAAGAAATCATATCCTTATATATAAATGATGTTTCGTTAAAGAATAAATAAGTTTTTAGTTTAGTTTTATTTATAAGCAAATCAAGGAATCTACTCGCACATAAATAATTCATTTTGAAAGATATTATTATTTGATCATGCAGTTTTATAAACAAACTTACTTTTGAAATTAAACATTTAATTATTAGCACTCCGATGTCTCCTCTCATGCACCATTCAATGCAGTGCATCATTTTGCTGTTTTATTTAATTATTTTCTACAATTTTGGCTTGTAAAAATATATAAGAGTGGTAAAACTATGTGTATTAATTTTCTAAAAAATTGAACTTTAAAAAATTCATATATATTAATTTTTTCGGAGCAATAAACTCTTATTCGGCAATTTTCATATTCTTAAGCGATATAAAATTTATATTTTAGCTACATATTTACCTCTTGTTTTAGTATAGTTTTTTACAATATGTTTAAAATACATAAATGCAATGTTGTTTTATGTTTACATTTATTAAGAGTTTTAACATATTTGTTTACTTTTATTTCGGTTTTCTGCTTATTTATTTTTGTTGTTGTTTTTTCATTATTTTTAAGTGTTTCTACTTAACTATGTTGATTTAATTTTACTATGGTTTTACATTTATTTACAATCTATGCTTAATCATATTTATTTGAACACTTTATATATAATTTTAGGCTTAAGATTTAGATTTTAAAATGCAATTTCAAATACTGAATATATATTGAATATTCTTTATAGTTAATAATAAAACAAATAATCTTTATAGTATTTGGAAAAATATTTATTGTTATAATAAGAAATGTAATTCGGAATATTTAAATGTCAAATAAATTTCAATAATAGAAATTTTCTTTATTTCTTTACTAATCTTATTTTAGATATATAAAAAAATTTATTTTAATTATTTTAATATCTCATTATGAAGAAACAAGGTAGCTATTTTTGAATTGAATCTTTCAATTTTTAATCAAAATGAGGTGAAGAGAAAGTTATCTTAGCCCGCATCGCTATTAAAAATCTTCACACAACTAGCGAAGATTTCTTTATAATCGACTTAACATTATCTAGAAATGTTTGCACTGTGGTACTTCAAAGAATTCGTGTTACAAAACTGGAAATTTACAATACCCAAAACTAATTCTTACTCTGTGGATATGTTTGGTGTCTGGTGTAAAGATAAATTAATTTTTAATGAGCTTTTAAGGTATCTGATTACATCAAAAACACTGGTTATCAACCACATTGGTGAATTGCTTTTTTTATTATTATTTCTTGAATTTCAGACTTTCCTCTTTCCAAAACAGTTTATTTTTTCAAAGAAAAGGAAGGCCAGACCTATCACCGAGGGTCACATTTTTCAGCAAAAATTTGTCTTGCACTTCAATTTTCTCAAAACTTTAATTTTTTTTTAAATTCTCCAAAGGTAACATGATATCTCAAAAACTAATAAAGGTATTTACATAAAAATTTGTTTCTGTTTTTAACAACAGGGATAGTAAAATAAACCAAAAATTTCCATTGTTGGTTGAATACTTTTTTTCATTTATAGGTGTTTTTAGAAAAATTTAGTTGTGATTTAACGGAAAAAATGCATATATTCTTATATTTTTAAAAACAACTTGTTTGTATCGCAAACTTTTTCTCAGATTTGGGTTCATTTCTTTCATCATTACATTCTATACCTTGTGTGCAAAGAAAAATAGGATTGCTGCATTACAATTTTGTGTATAGTGTGAACCGTTTTGGTTAAATTTCACTAAAATTTACAACTAATTTTCCTATTTCTCAAAATATAAAATATTTTCAAATAATTTTGTTGTATTTGCAGCATTTTGTATTATAATTAACAATACATCTAAAAACCATAGTTTTAAATAGTTTTAAAAAATCCAATTTTTCAAAAATTTTCCTTTGAACATAATCGGATACCTTAATTCTTTTTTTCCTTGCATGCAAATTCTGAAATCAAATGAGTATTATGTTTGTCTATTTTCTTTAATTTTATAGTATATTAATAGTCTTTGGTGATGTTAGTTATATTTATGTACAACCTTTTGTATATGCAATAAAGGCCATTATTTTGTAAATTTTTCAGATATTAAAGTCAAATATAGATTAATTTAAATGTATTAGATATGCTCAGTCCCAGATGTGAATGAGTCATTTTGAGTGAAACTAATCCCATGATATCAAAGGGTTATTAAAAGCGTAAATATCTGATTTATCTATCTTCTAAAATCCGTAATACTGTGATTCCATTTTTTTCGTTTTATTACTCACTAGCCGCCTTTGGCGACCAGTTGGTTCGCCATGAGTAATGCGTTCTAAAATTTTCAATTACATCACATATTCATTAGCCTAGAAGTAATTCCGGGAATTGATTGGCCTGAAAGCAATATTTTCTTTAAGATGATGGACGAAAAGTTCTAAAAGAACACCTTTTCCTAATAATATTCTTTAATTTTATAAATCAATCAGTTTTAACTATCGGTTATGCTTCCAAAATATTAAAAATGTTTTTTTCGATGATGTTGCCAAAATATGAAATATGTTTTTTTTTTCAAAGAAAGCGAGAAAGGGAAAAAAGTATTGAATTAATGATATAGATATTGCAAACGATTACATAAATATGCCATTAAGTCCCGATTTCAATGCATATCCTGTCTAAATTCAATCAGCTTTACCGTAAATAAAGATAATTTATGGAATAAATGATACAGATATTGCAAACGATCATAGAATCATTTGCATTTATTTTTTAAAGAAAATATCACATTTTATATTTCTTTTATTTTATCCTGTCACGTGCTGACAGCTGCATTTCTGAAGATTTATTTTGCGATGATAATTTTTTTTTATTTGAACTTCCGGCGTTCTTTCATTTTATCCAGTCACGTGATAAAAACATTGTTAAAATATTTCTTTAAAACTTCGTTAAAAATAGATGCTTACGTTATAAATTTAAAAAACTGATACCGTTAGAAAGCTAATTTTTTTATCTTTAAATAGATGTAAAAATCATGTTTGTGCAATAATATTTTCGGAAGTTATAACGGAAAAACGTCGAAATTTCGCTTAAATTTTAATTAATTCAAATTCTAATTAAAAATTCGAAAAAAGGGCTCCGAGGTGCACATTCCGAACCTCCAAGGTATGCATGTACCAAATTTGGTAGCTGTAGGTCCAACGGTCTGGCCTGTAGAGCGCCAACACACACACACACACACACACACATTGAGCTTTATTATAAGTATAGATGAATTAAGTAGATACTGAAAAGAATTCGTTTTCCTTCAACAACAACAGATAATTCCGCAATAAAATACGGGATAGAATGAAAACGATTTGCATTTTTATATAACAATTAGCTGGTACCTGGTGCATTGCTGCCACCGAAAAAAAATATTAAATACTATGAATCAATAATTTGTCAATGTTTTAGCGATATAGGATGAACAATACGACAGTATATAAAATACAAACTTCCAAATATTCCCTTTTATATATTAGATTTGTATATTCTTTTAGAATGGTAAAACGTGGTGTTCTTTCAGAATGGTAATGAAAGAAACTATTTATTTTATATAGTGATTTGTTTCATATTCAGTCAGAATACTGAAATTTAATTTTAGAAAATGTGATTAAAATATTTTCTTGTAAAATTTATTAAACATAGAAAATTTTTAAATCATAAAAATATTTATACCATAAAAACTTTATTTTTGTTGAAAAGATAATTTTTGAAAATTAAGATGATGCAAAATTATTTGTATTGCAATATTTTTGAAAGTTATTGCGAAAAAAGTTTAAAATTTAAAAAACAAAGGATTGGTGACATCGAAACTTTCTCGCATAATCTGTAATAAAGCTGTTACCTCTGAGAATGACTTGTAAGACATTTGCGTACTATAGCTACAAAATAATAACTTTTAGCTTGGATTTAGCATTTCTTCAGAATCTATTGTCTTCTCCGAGAGTTATTTGGAAATTAATCCTTGGTAAATAGATGCGGTTGAGATTCGAATTTTTCAAAATTTTAGATAATTTTATTATCTCTATAACTGTATGTGTAAACAATAAGCTGACCATCGTAATCGGATGAAGATTTAGGAAAGATAAGACACATATAGACAAACATTCATTTTTATTTATATAGATATAATCTTTTG
The DNA here is from genome assembly GCA_026543055.1 of Argiope trifasciata. Taxonomy (NCBI): domain Eukaryota; kingdom Metazoa; phylum Arthropoda; class Arachnida; order Araneae; family Araneidae; genus Argiope; species Argiope trifasciata. The sequence goes on along the minus strand of JAPMOQ010001131.1, from coordinate 4,834,467 downwards.
TTGAGAATAAAGAAGAGATAATATTCTTAAAATATTGTCAAAATTCATTGAAAAGTGTCATGGCTATTAAATTAGTATAATCAGAAACATAGTTTTTTTTAATTTTAAAATGATATAAAATATTATTGTGCTATAGTATCATGGAAACTCTCCTTGAAAATTTTCAAATTTCAGCTTAATTTTTTAAAAATTAACATCTAATCAAAATTTCAGAAACTCAAACAGAAGGAATCATTCCCATCCTCTATGTTTAGCTTTAGTTTAGTTACATTAACGTCCCGGTTTAAAGAAAAACGAGGGCTATTTTGGGACGGACCTCGTAATTTTGATCCAAGGTCAGATGACGAGGACGACACCCGAACTTGCACCCCCCTCTCCACACCAACGGGAGGGCGTTTGGCCTGACAGATTTAACGTGCAAGAGACCCCCTCACACGATGGTTCTTTGGTGGAATCGAGTCTCGAACCTGAAACCCACTCGTTCCGAAGCCGAGTTCTTACCATCAGGCCACTCCACACCCATCCTCTATGTATAAAGTGTCAGTCTACCTATAGCATTTGCAGGTCAAATAATCTAAGTTGTAGAACACCAACATATATACATTTATCTTTATTATCATTAGAGGTAATATACAATTTTCTATGCATATGTGGTACACTTTAAAAGTTTTATGTTCATTTTTTATTGATTTCGTATACTTATCCATTTATTTTACATTTAAATGGCATTAAATAACTTTATTTTGATGATATATTTAAAAATGTCATTATCATTAGATCTACAAAAAAAATTTTATGAAAATAAATGTGATTGAGATTGCTCGTTTGTTAAGAATATCATAAAATGGAAATGATCGTTTTTTTGTTTCCTTTTGAATACAGAGATAATCATTCGATTATGTGTTTATCGTACTTTTCTATAATGAAGAGTAATGTGAAAGCAAATTTAATGGAATGAAATTCCAGCACTTACTATTTTAAAAGAATCAAATCATATAAATTTCATATTTAGTATCATTGAGTTTTTATGTTAATATTTTTTTTTACAATTTTAGAAATGTATTCATTTTTATGTGTCTATATACTAGAGTGTCAGTTATCTTTATACAAAAATAATGATATAAGCCACGTTTTCTGGGATTAAAATTATTCAAATATATTTAATATAAAAATAATTTTGTATCAAGTATAATACAAAATACTTTTATCAACTAAAATACGTTTTGAATTACGGTTATACTATCAGTTCTGGCAGGCGAAATATCCGCAGTATTTTATGCTTCCAATTGTTCATTTTCTCTATAAGCTATTAAAGATTAATATATTAGTTATTTATTTATTTTTAACAATTACTGTAATATAAAAAAAAGGTTTAAAATATATTTTGGGGCAGTTATTTTAACAATTGAGTTTTCACTTATAAAATGATAGTAAACTAATTTAATAGATTTTTTGATACAAGTTGTTAATCGTCTGCTTTAAAGTGTTCTCTTTGAATTTTGTTCATGAGCTCTGACAACACATATTCGTATATATTATTGTTCTTCAAAAATAAAGGCTGTTCCGTTTGTTCGCTAAATGATATATTATAACCTAAGCCTTGATTTGAATATTATTGATGCATTTATATTTTTTAATAGTCCACGTTTATATCTTTTATTACTGTTATTATTACTGTTTCAATGTATTTTATTATTACTAATAATAAATACTTAAAATATATTTTCAAAAATAATGTTACGACAATGGGTAATAAAACATTTATAACAGATATATATTAAAACAAAAGTGAAATAGAAAAAAAAATAGTAGTAGAGTAATTTAAAATCTTAACTTTGACTTAGAAAGGAATCCCAATATATTCGTTATCTCAAAATCGTCTGCTTTAAATATTTTAAAAATTAATAACAATTGAAATAATTGATTGAACTGTTGGGAAAATAAAAGTTTCAATTTTTAAGACTGCATACATGTGTATTTTCTCTTAATTTTAACAATTTTCTCAGAAATTGAAATGAAAGTAAAACTAAATTTTGGTTAATATCTCACAGCCTAAAGTCATTTCTGTGATACAGCATCCTTTTTATTTGTTTCCAAATGTTTTTTTTTCTTGCCTACGCCTCAATGATTGAATGATCTTTGCTTTTAACAACTTTGAATCAATATTTTGAAACAAAAGAAAATAGTGTCAAAAGGCATTTGAAATATAAAGTAGAAATATTTTTAAAAATTTATAGAGTGGGCTAGCATTTTATCTAATGTCTAGAAGAGTAGGGCAGCGTTTTTCTTGTGTAATATGAAATTTGTTGGTTTTCAATTCCTTTAAAAATTAATTAAATTTGAGCATAGAAATTAAATTAGTACAGTGGAAACATAACATTTTGAAAACTTTCGTTGGAATTTGTTGTGGGGATAGTACAAAATTTGGATAATGTCTAATTATTTGAATATTTAATAATTTTTTTTGCTTCGATAATTTGACTGTATTGTTTTTATAATCTTAAATAACGCATATGCACAATATTTTTGAATTAATTCCACATTTTTAGGAGGAGATGGGGAAAATACCTACATAGTCAAAATAATTTTAATTATATTAAATTAAGTTGTTTTGATAAAATATAATTTTATCAAGCACTCTTGTTTCGGAAAACATTAACGTTATAAGTAAAAATTAATTCCATTAAATAAACAAATACAATTCATAGAGTATCTTAATTTAGTATACATCAATTTTATAGATTATAATTTTTTTTTTGTTAAAGTATTAACATTAAAATGATGCAATGCATTTTATTTATGCATTTGTCGACAGTTTTCTGAAGTAGAACTATGAGTGAAAACTAAATGAGCAACTAGGATACTTCAACCATTACACGAATTTAAAATTAAAAAAATAAACGTACCAAATTTCATGTTAAATTTTACAGTTCGTTCGATATTAAAATTTTTTATGCGTTTTTAAATTATTATTAGCGTTTAATTATTTTCTTTCTTTTTATATTTCATTATCTATTTCCATATGTATATTGTTTTACTGTCATCAAATATATTTAAATTTCTAATTATAAAATTTATAACATAGAGACTCCTTTTTAAAAGAAAATCATCAGTATTATACTCAAAGATAAAAAACTTTTCACAAGCATATATATTAAATGTATTTATTAAATATATTTCAATACCACAAGAACAACCAATGCTATTTTGATAATGTATGCATTTCAAGGTGAATAAATATATTTCATTTATGCAATTATCGATCTTTCCAAAACAAATACAAGTTCAAAAGTGAGTTAAATAAGCAGTAAAATGTTCTTTCTATTGATCATTTCTTAAAAGACCCAAATCAAACACATTTTTCAAAATCACAATTTCCAGGAGTAGATTATTCTCGGAAACACACAAACTTCGTTATAGGAAACTCTAAAAAAGATTCAAAGGAGCAAATGATCGCTAACAAACCTTTATTTAAAGGTATTCATACTCCTTCTCAGAAAATTTATTCTCTGAAGTTTGCAAACAAAAATTTTTAAAGGCTCGTGTTTAAGTGCTTTACTTAATTTACATATGAAGGAAGTTTAAATTCTAACGCATGGAAAGCAAATGAATTAAAATCACGTCGGCAAATTGTTCTTTCTTTTCCCTTTTGAAGACTAGTCTTGAACTTAATTAAGCTGAGTTTTATGGATAAAAGTTTTATTTGGTAATTACAATAGTACTTACATAAGGATATATGCATTGTTTAATCAGGTAAATAATGAAAAGTTTTCTAAATTAATATGGAACTTTTAAGTGACAGGAATGCAAATATTCTTTTTTGATTATTGCTCAAATAAATATTGTGGAAATTATTTTTGAGTGAACATATTTCATATTTGTAATTTTGCTTAGGTTTTCTCAATTCCTTTTATAATAGTTATAATTTTTATGAATAGAATTGTAAAATGTTTATTATTTCAATTCGTAAAATTTTTTATGCGTTTTAAACGTATTTCATCTTTGTAAAAATGGAGTTTAACAACGTTTTTTTAATCATATGATAACATTATGTTGCTTTGGTTTGAGGTTTTTGTTGCCTCGAAATGCTTAGGCAACAAATTGGCGATTTATCGCTTTTGAGGCATCCATTTTTCACTTTTATGGTTATTAGAAAATAATGCAGAAGGTTGTCACATTGGGCGATTTATCGCCAACTAAAATTACAACTTCATTTCTAAATTATTCGTTTTCTGAATTCTTACTAATATTCTTAGTTAATTTGTCACTAACCAGTTTAAACTAATTTGAAATAAGTCTTGCCAGTTTGAGTCTTGCCAATACTTTGTCTGCTAGCTATGAAAATGAAAAAATGAAAGTTTATATATAAGAGAGAGAATTAAGAATTATATAAAGAGAGAGAGATTAAGACCTAAAGGGAAGTGGGAAGTATCATGATTGTTTCATTCTGGTTTAAACTAGTTAATTGCTTTACTTAATTAAGACAAATAATGACTTAAAAATAATAATTTTCTCACAGGAGAGCTTGAAAGTAGAGATCGTCGATTTTTTTTGGTTGTTTGCTTCGAGTAATCTAGGATTCTAATCATCTTGTAGCATATGTTTATGCCGACAAAACTATATTTAATAAACTGAGAAAAAATTGTGGCGGCAAAATTTAATTTAGTTAATTTGTTTCTATTTAGTCTAAATATGATTGCTTTTAATTAATAATTTTTTTAAGAAAAGCTTGAGTTTGTGTATTTTAAGTAAAGATTTTATTTCATATTATTCTATAACTAAAAAGAATCATAAAAGTGTGGGACGATGGGGGAAAGAATAACTCAAAGAATTTCAAAAAAAAGGAAAGACCTTCTGGTTCATTAAAAACTAATTTACTTTCTTACAATAAAGATGAATGTGTGTATATATTTGTGTTTTCTCTCTATAAGACGCCTTTTCAATCAAAAAAATTTACTTTGGAAAATGAGAATGCTTAAGAATTCGAACTTCTAATTTGAAGTTTAAACTTTAAAATATCAAGCGAAATTTTGAACTTTGTCTTTAACAAAATTTTGGAAAGATATAATTGCACAATCCTGATTTTTACAAAATGCGGTAGTATAAAAATATTATAATATAAATTTAGCTGGTTTTGAAAATTTTCTGAATTTGGTAGAATTTTCAATTACAGTTTTTGTTGTATTCACATGAAGAATCAGAAAGTGAAGATGTGCAATTAGACATGAGGTTACAATGATAAATACATTCAATATGAAATAATGAAAAAATAACACATCTTTAACCTCCTCCCAGAAAAACACGGAATCTTTTTCCCTACAAAATGGCTGGCCCTTGAAAAGATGGAAACGAAAACTCTCTTTAAACTGTCACTGCCAGTATTTTCACGGATTCCAGTTTTCTCTTCCCCCAATCTCAAGCTGTGAGATAATGAGAAGGGAATGTGAGATAAGTAGAAGTGAATCGTAATCAGATTGCCATAAGCTACACCTTTCACTCACACCATGCGGTCTTTTAATCATTTTATCGCTGCAGCTCCGAACTCATCGAAAAAAGAGGAGAGCAATACTTTTGACCAAACCCTGACATTTTTAAGGTTGAATCTATTAGTAAAGCGAACCAATTTCGGTAATGATAGCAATCTGAAAGTCGCCAACAGGAAGGTTAAAGTTTATCCCAATTTGATGGCTATGAGCTACAGTTTTTGAAGTTATCGTGAGCATCAATTTATGAAATTCAGATTTCATCTTATAAATTTGAAAAAGCAATTCTTACGTGTATATAAATTTATTTATTTCGCGTATCTCAGAAACAACTCCACAATAACTACGCAAATACTTCTCGAAAATTTACACACAAAATGAATTACGATTTTACACACAAGAAGAAATCAATTTTCTTATAACGATTAGATCTTTTTTCTATCAGCTCTCTTGCTGACGATGCCATATAACGCCACCTTGTAAATTAGTAGGGTATTTGCCTTGTTGCCACAGGAGAATAGTCTACTGGTATCTCAAATTTTGTGAGATGACGCTTTATGATATTATACAAATACGAATACTTTCGGTTCACATCCGATATGAACAAGGCAAATATTCTGTAAATGAATTCGAATGGCATGTTGAACTAAGCTTCTTCATGACTTTTTATACATAAATGAACCAGTTCATATATAGATAAGATTTAAAAATATTCATACGTAATCAATATGAGATTCTTATATAATATTTTCTCTGAAAGAAACAGTATTTTACCTAAATAAATCAATAAAAAATGTCGAGCGACGCTTGATCTTCCTGATACCATGATGAATTGTGTGTAAATTTAACTATCAGATTATTAGAACTTTTTTTAATATGCTCTCATGCTGACAATGATATACATTTGGGTTCCAATATCAACATTGTAAAAACTGAGTATAAATTCAAAAATATGAGTAATTGTAGATAAACTGTTCATAACATATATGATTGAAAAAAACTCATACGTAGCCAGTATGCGATTTGCATCTAAGTATTTTGTCCGAAAAAATAAGATCTTACAGACAAAGAAATAATATAAAAGAATTTTTTTAATCCATTTTCTATTTCGATCAACGAAGAAAAATTATATTTTAGTTATTTTTTATTAAATAAATGTTTTTAAAAATTATTAAGTATCAAAAAATGATTGATTTTCGCGGGAATTTAACTCGCATTCTTCGCCTTCACGTGAATAATATTGAAATCTTAGCATTTTACCAATTGAACTACTGCCTTTCATTACAAACTGCTAAAACTCTTTTTAAAATATAAAAAAAATTTAATTAAATTTTAAGAAATTAAATTTAAGGAATGAATTAATGTTTTAAAAAAACAAAACATATTAACATCAAGTGTCATCCACTACAAGTTTACAAACATGTATAAAAAGTATTTCATTAGCAATTGAGAATTCAAACAAGGTTATATATATATATATATATGGAGAGTGGGAACTAATAGCAGGAATTGAAAAAACACTGTTGATTCTCAATCTTCTAGATACAAATTTTCAAATACAACAAACATTCTCAACCGACAGCTAATCACCAAATACGGCTAAAGAACTGATAAAAATTTGTTTCAAAGTCTTTCTGTTATTAAATATGCAAATGCTTCTTTTATAAGTATTATCAATATTATAGTTTTATGCGCAGAACATCCTTGTAGAAACAAACTTGATAAATAAAGCATCAAAAATATTTAATAAAGCATGCACACGCTTTCATTCGAACGTATTTTATATCACATCTTTCAAACCTTTCTTGAAATCGTTGCCTTACATCATTATCTTTCAAAACATCTTCGCTCGAATACGTCATCCTTTTCCTAGAAATCTATGTATGATATCAAACTATTTGGCGATAAAAGCGTTTTGAGTCGGAATACGGAAATCCTTAGAAAGAAATTGCAGGAAACTTGCGACAGAAAACGTGATTTCGATAAGATAAGAACGTCAGGAGACCTCCCAAGTTTCCTGATGCAAAAGACGATGCAAACAATTGATAGTTTCCATCGTCGTCGCCTTGTTTGTGAAGTTCCGAAGCAATGGTGGAATATATTGTATTTCACTTCTGTATATTCCCTCGTTTCCTGTAGTGTTTCTGTTACTACAGGAGCAATTTGTTACAATTTTCCGCTTAGCATGTCACCGATTTCTGAAAGTACGGAAATTTTGAGAAACAAACTCGTGCTGTGTATGAATATCGAAGCATAAATGTTTTGGGACCTACTTAGTTGAAAATATAATGCTAAAGATTTCGCAAATAGATTTGCTTTATTTTAGTTTAAAAATATGAAGGTTAGGAGGAAAACCTGATACAGTTTCGAATAATAAGTATTCTTAAAGAATACCTTATCATTTTCTGAATCTCATTAACTATTTGATTAGTTTTTATTTAAAAGTTAGATTTCTTTTAAACTTTTTATTTTCTAATTTTTGAGATATATCCATGTAGATGGATTGTTATCACGTTAATAATATTTCGGGTAGAAATGCTATTGATTAGCTTACGAAATTTATTATAGTTGTTAATCTCGTACACATTGACGGACTGAATGAAGTTATTTCGCAGTGCACTTAAGATTACATTATGCCTTGCAGTACGCTTTAGCTTTAAATATATAATAATATTAGAAGATTTTTCTCTTGAAATGGATCATTTCTATCCCAAATAGTCAAATTAAATAAATATTTATTGCACTTGATTATTTATCATAGTCCACGTGTGCAATATATAGATCGTTTATCCACCTTTTTCCTATTATCTGCCTACCATTTTCATGATTTCAGTAATTTTTTAATTAGTTATTTTAAAAAGATTAGATTCCTTTTAAATTTATTTTATTAATTTAGAGATTATCTGTCGAGATGAGCATTTAACTGGTTAATAACATATATTTTATTAACCAACGAAAGCTGTAATAGCTAACCTCATGA
>JAPMOQ010001131.1:4761436-4823215 GCA_026543055.1 Argiope trifasciata | reverse complement strand
TATATATCAAATTGTATGAATTTTCACTATAGCACCCCGAAAGAGCAACCGGGACAAAATATTAGCTAACGGGAAAGAGTGCAGAAAATAAGAAGAGTGGAGACGACCCTTGGGAGGGTAAGGGACTGGAAGAAAAAGAAAAGAAACATAATAGATTGGCAGTGTGCCAAGCTTGGTCTGAGATTAATCTCAACAACACTGAAATGTAAGAATCCTTATTTATTAAACTATTTATCATCATTTGCAAGATGGGAGATTTTTTATGCCTTCTAGAGCTGATTTTTTTGCAGCTTCAATTTTTGCTTCTTCAAATTATTGATTCCATTTCTTTTTTTTTTTTTTCTATTTTCTTCTTTCGTTTATATTTATCATTCAATAGAAAATATCTAAAAGTTTAAAAAGAAAATACAAACATCGAAAATAATTTCTGAAAATGTTGCTGCTTTAATAAAGTTATCACTTCAGAACATATGATGATTAGTTTAATGTGAAATGCACAACAAAATAATACAATTCAAAAATATTTTAGCAAAAATTAATAATTTATCAACATTTACTCTCTCAATAAGAATTTTATTAAGTACCAGACTGAATTTCCAGTTTATTCAAACCTCTTAATACACACAAAGAAATATAAAAAATATTTTACGTTCTTTGAAAAAAATTTAAGAAATCCTAAAACTTAAAGTCTGCTATGGAATTTGACTTGGAAATTCTTTTAAATTTACTCACAAGTATTGAGTAAACAAACCTTTCAAACAGGAGCAAACAATTTCATGTAAATATGAGATCTAAAAGGAATATTTTATAAGCAAAAAATGTTCAAAATACTAAGTAAAACTCATTCAGTTGCCATATCTTCAACAAATACTACTTCAGTACATTTTATATATAAATTTCCAGTCGCAACATATGCTTCGAGGCAGTCGAATTATTGATCCCATATAAAACTGTCTGAAGTTTTATTATAGAAAAATCTGAATATCATAAGAATGTCTAGCTCGAACACTATTTAGCGAAAGAAATATACATCAAATATAACATTAAGTGTCAATATAAAGGACAATGAACTCAAGTTCGCTTATATCATACCCAGTTATTGAAGGATTTTTTAGTTATGTATTCAGAAAATATAAAATATGATTGAATATTTAATTTAATCATATTAAACACACATCTCTTTATTCAAACATTAAATATTTTAAATAAATTTGATTGGTACAAAAATGCAATATTGGTCAGAGTTAATCTATTGATTTAAAATTCTAACCCTTTGAAAAAAAATTAAGTAATGAACGAATGAAAAATTGAATTCTTATTTTATAGTATTTTCCTCTCAAATAATAATTAGAGAGAATTTATTGTGTTTTTTTGTGAGGATTCACTCCGAGAAATTACACAATTATGACTCAGTCTGTTCTAGAACATTATGAACTCAGACTCATTTTGTAACATTGTGCATATATATATCCTTTGTTATTTAACAATAAAATAAATGTATGCGCAGTAGTGTATAGGAGCAGGAGCATTGTCCCTTAACTAGACCTATTTATTTAGCCATACCGAATTCGATATAAATATATTTTGGACTCTAATGGCAAGAAAAGTTATTTCCTTATGGTATCCGACTACGTTCGAAGGAAAATTTTTGAAAAATTGGATTTTTTAAAAACTATTTATTATTTTTAGATTTAGTGTAAATTATAAACAGTATAAATACAAAAAACTATTTGAAAATATAATATATTTTGAGAAATAGGAAATTGTATAGTAAATATTAATGAAATTCAACCAAAACGGTTAACACTATACACAAAATGGTAATGCAGCAATCCTATTTTTCTTTGTATATAAGTTATAGAATATAATGATGAAGGAAATAAACGAAAATCCAAGAAACATTTAGAGATTAAAAGTAGTTATGGGTAAAAATGTAAGCATATATGAATTTTTTTTCCATAATTTCGCAGCTTAATTTTTCTAAAAACACCTATAAATTTAAGAGTATTTCACCAATAATACAACTTTTGGTTCATTTCATTACCCGTATTAGTTAAAACACAGGCTGAAAGTTTTATGTAAATACATCTGCTAATTTTTGGGATATCATGTTAAAGGTAGAGAATTTTTATAAAAAGTAAAGTTTTGAGAAAATGGAAGTTTATGACAAGTTTTAGCTGAGAAATATAATTTGATTGATTATATAAAATTGGCCATGCCATGATTTTTCTAGAAAAGGTAAACTGTTTTGAGAGGAGAAAAGTCGGAACCAAAAGAAATAATTCATCAATATGGACAATGGCCAGTGTTTTTAAAGTAGTTGGATACCTTAACTTAAAAAAATAAATGTTTTTTTTTCTTTTCAGGTTTCTAAAATGATATTATGAAACCTTTTTACACTAATTTAAAATTTAAAAATTATCTTTTCAATAATATTTTAATTATGGCACATTATTTTCTAAATTTTTATCTTTGTTTTAAATAAAATATGTTTTTTTTTCCTTTAATTTCATTGCAAGTTGCATTTTAAAATAAAACAAAGGAACTCGAACTTCTCTCACTGACTCATTAAATATTTAATTGCATGATTTTCTTCATATGTTGAGAAATAAAGTGAGTGCTACGTTCTCAACGGATAAATGAAAGTTTAGTTACATTATTATATGTGTTGTCAGGCATTCAGTTTACCCAGATAGTTATCTTTTCAATGATATCATAATCTGATAGGATTTGACAAAAGCTATTTTCACATGATAGCAAGATATTACTATGATGGTTGCATTTCCTATTATACTTAGCGAGTTTTCGGATATTCACGTCTACCTTAAGATAATGAGTCTATTTCACGATTTTCAGATTATGCCAAAATCATCAAGATCCATTTTACATGAGATGATAAGATGTTTAATACCAGATTTTAATTGGCAGTTTTCTAATTATGCCAAGATCAATATTATCAAATGCCATATTGTATATCGATTGTCGATTGTTACAAAAACGAATAAAATTAGAATTTCAAAGCTCCTAAATTTAAACTTCACCCATATTTGCCTCAGAATTCAAGAGCATATGATCTTAATCATATGCTCTTGAATTCTGAGATTTTTTTTATTTTTGATTGTTTATAAACGATCAGTATGCGCCATCATTGTCAACAAATTTAAGCGATCTTGAATAATGCATTTTGGCTTCTAGGAAAGCAATTACTAATGATGCAATGCGATATGCGAGACTGAAATTCTATATGTTTTTGACATTAATCCAATTTAGTAAATTAAATTAATGTAATGTAATTTAGTAAATCATATTATAATAATCGTATCTAATATCATAAAATATTTACAAATCTTAAACATCCTTGCTTTACATTAAAGAAATTTTTATCATACTATGCGGCATTTAAAACACTAATTAAAAGAATTCGAATGATTTTTGCTGAATAACTATTTTTTAATTCTCTAAAATATTTATTGAAATATTTTAATGAAAATACATGTCTACACCTCTTGAAATTAGTAAATTGTCATGAATTAGAAGTTATTAAATTTAATAATATTTGAAGTTAGTGGATTATTTAATTTAATAACAATATTAATTTAAATAACATTTATATAAATAAAGGAATATATGTTATTTTGAATTACTATATCATCGCTTATAAGGAGTAAACTACACGAAATATTAATTCGTGATTAACGAATTATTTTTCTTTTACTGAAGTTAATTTAAATATGAAACAATAAAACAAATTTCTTTTATAACTTAAAATAAATATGCTTGAATAACACGAAATATTATTAAATGTCCTAGATGAAGAATTTCCTTTTGATACCTTTATGGAATTATTTCAAAATGGCTGTTTGAGTATTTTTATTTTATTATTTTCTTCACAAAATGTTACAAAAGATATTGAATAAAAATCCTTTTCTTCAGTTTATGGAATTAGATCTCTACTTCATTTTGAAAGATATAAATAAATTAATTATACTACGTATGAGAATACGAATCTTTTGACTCGAAAATATTACAAAATCCTCATTTACTTTCAATAAAACCACTTACATATAGAATTCCAATACATCCTTTGTTACACAGATATGTTTTATACAAATTCAAATGTAATTAGAATATTCTCAACAGGCAGAGGTATAAAAGTAAATATTCCAAGAATAATTAAATTCTCTTTCAACAAGAATATAGATTTTAATACGTTAAGGTACCTCATAAAATAAATTAAATTATGTTATATCATTCCATTAACTAATTTGTTATACAAGACTAGTAATAATTTACATATTGTCGAAACAATTTTATTGTATATTAAATTACTTTATAATTGATTATCTTGTTTAACAATACAATCATGAAATAATGAAGATTTTAGTATGTCAAATTATGCTGCTATAGAAGTGGACAGAGTATTTTTCATTTTTTTAATTATTCATCATAGCTAATTTGATAATGTGTAAGAATTATATGCATAAAATTATTTAAAAAATATGTGCAAAAATTAATAAAAATTACTAGCAATAAATATTAAAAAGCTATGAAAATTAACGAGCGAATGTTATAAAACGATATTTAAGATTGAATTAACTTTTTTGTTGATATAGCGATTCAATATGATTATCTTATTTGAAAAATTCCTTTATGAAATAATATTAATGTTTTTTTAAACGCAAGAAAGTTATTTAAAGCAGTTCTTTTGCTGTTATATTCTTTCAACTAAAATAATTTCTTATCTTTCACAAATAATTTCAAAAGATACTCAAATACAGTATGAAGCTAAGTAGAACACTAAAAGTTATTATTGTTAAACCTATTATTATTATTATAATTAAAATAATTATTATTAAAATTATTATTATTATTAACTATTATTATTTTTGTAAGTAAGCCAATTATTAGGAAAGCATTGCAATTCAATTATTTCTAAGAGAAATCTGAAACGTAGTTATTAACTACTGATGGTTATTTAATTTTTTTTTATTCCTGAAATAAATATAATTAATTTCAAAATGAATTATTTAATCCATTCACCCTTTATATTTTTATTGTGTCTAAAATTTCTTTGAATACTGATTTTAAATTGATATTGATTAATTTGAACTCTTTTTAGCAAATAATTTAATATCTATTGAATTTGTTTTTAAAGAATTAAATAAAACTATTATATTTTCAATTGAAAACTATGCAAAAAACTATTAATCCAAACTCCAAAAAATTTGGTTTGTATTAATAGATTAAGAGATTTTTATAAATGATATTAAATAGAAAATAACATAGGAATGTTTTAGTCCAAAAATAATGAAAAAATATTCCATATATTTTTACTGCAGTTTAACTTAAATACAACTAAATTTTTAAAAAATATTTCCTTTATCTTTCTTTGTGAATGCATTATTTAATCTAAATAATTCGATAAATCCCAACTTCAAATTCATTTTTTATTTGTTTTTGAAATGTAACAGCAAAAAAAGAGTTTAAGATTATTTATTCATACTGATTATAAGATATAAAATACTATTTATTACTATATACATTTCTAAGAAGAATAATACGCATAAAAACAGATAGTAAATAACTAAAATGTTTTCTTGGGTAATTTATAATTCAGCCTATCTTCTCTTTTCATTAATTATGTAATGTAAATAATTTCAATGATAAACTCAAAATTCAGACTTAAAATGTTTTTTTTTTATAATTTCATAGCAAAAATAATTACAAAAAATTACTTCATTATATATTTTATTAGTTACTAAAAACTATTATTGATATTGATTATAAGTTACTAAAAGCTAAATACTAATGAAAAATTTATAAACTGTCAGGAAAAATGAGATTTTACTCTTAATCCAAAAAATTAAGAGGAATATATTAAAAAATGAAAAAAAAAATATTGCGCTTTGAGTTATATTTATAAAGTTCGTAACGGCCGCATAATTTCTTTGCATAACGGATTTTATGAGGCGTTTGCGATTCGATGCATTTTGCTCACTTATATAAAAAAGGTGTTTTTAATCATAATTACTAAATAATAATAAAAAAGGGAATAATAAAGGAAAAACGGAAATAGAAAAAAGTCATGCTTTGAAAAATTGCAGGCTCAATTCAATCTTAAATTTTAAATTACAACAATAATTTTTAGTACAAAAAATGCATTTTGGATTTTACTTTTAAAGCAGAGAAAAAATGTAACATTTATTTAACTAAATAAACCAATCTATGCAAAAGTGATGATTTTAATAATTCATTACTGAACTAAGAAAAATAACTGAGAAAAGTTTACCTTTTATACAGTGCTTAAGATTTTTTTGTATATTATAATAATAAAAAATGCTTTAATTTCTTTGAAAGAAATGCCCAAGATATTATCATAAGAAAAATATTTCTACGTGCTTTGATTACAAACTTTAAATTATAAATTCATATGAATTAGAATTCTGAAAAATGAATTTAACTTTCTATTACAATTGTTAGTAATTTTTCCTAATTATTCTAGTATTTTTAATTGGCAGCAAGTTTTACAGTAATATTTTAACGCTTAGCACATCTAAGATAAATAATAAAACACTAGAGTTAGAAGAGGTGTTTTGTTTTACATTTGCCGTAAGATACAAATTACAAGCAAAACAATTATCAGTGATTGTTTAGATACTTTAGAATCATTTGAATAAAAGCCCTTTTAAAATAACAAAACGAAAATATTTTCCATTATTTTTAAATATGAATTATTATATTCTTTTATGCATTTCAAAATAATAAATTACACGTTTTATACAATTATGAATCAACATAAGAATTTTTGATTTTTATCAAAAGATGTTCATGTTTATCCTATTATGAAGAAATTATAAATAAAAATAATTTTTCATAGTGTTATATGTTCTCTTGCTTATATTCACATATTATTCATTTTCATATGCTTTATTAATTATAATTATAATATCATGAGTTTAAAAAATATTAATCAAAAAAATACTTGTTTAAAATAATTTTAAAAAAAAAAATATTTTTCAAGGCATGCACTAGAACGCCATTTTGTTAACTCAACATTTTTAAAAAATATATAAATAATTATAATTATTTACATTGCACTTACCTGAGGAGTACAAAATACACTTCTTAAAAAATGGGAACATATTTTAGACACTTTAAAAATTATGTAATGTGTTGGGACTTTGCAACCTAGCTGACAGTTTTAGCTGAGTAAGCGTCCCTTACTTTTTCAGTAGCGCCAAAGAGGACCAATAATACGATTTAGCTGCTCATGCGCCACAACGCTTTTTTTAACAAGTGGGCTTTATTCACGAATTTCATTTACTCATATATATATCGTAATTTAAACCTGAATCAGACAAAGATAATATCCGAACCAATATCCATAATGGTATTATTCTCGACATGGAAAACTTTGTGACAAACAATGCATTTATACACGCCAGTCACAACACACGAGGAGAATCTTTGAATTGCGTGGTTCGAACTCAAGCCGAAGGGATGCGAGTTCAACGTCCGACCAACCAGACTATCTTGATTTAAAAATTTTATAAACTTGATATTATGAAAAAGTATTTTCTCTACTAAAATCAATTGGTAATTTTTAAAATTTTCTAATAATTTCATGTTAAAATCCCCTTTATTTTTAGTCATAAACTAAACGAAATAAATAGCATTTAAAGACATTTGTTATCATTTTAATGAAATTGATTTTTTTGATATAATGATTTGTATTTTAGACAAACATAGCTGGAGCTCGTATCATTAGATTTTTTTGATCTAGCATACATTTTCAAATGAGTCAATAGAGCATTTAAAGTGTCAAAAAATCCTTCAATAAATATCCTTTTTTCGTCATCATTTTTTTTCTCTATCAATGCTATTTTGTTGCTCCTCGTTATTATATTTCTTTCAATCTAATAACTCATAATTATGTAGGCATGAAATGTCTTATTTAAAAAAAAATTCTTCTCCGACGAAATGTAAGGTAAAATAATAATAAAAATATGTATAAAAAATCGCACATTTTCTCATCAACTTACTTAGCTTTTCTTATTTTTAGTTTCTGTTTCGCCTGAATGCATAACACATATTTCAAAAATAGAAATATTTTTATCATAAAAATGCTTTTATTCAGAGTACAAATAGTTTTTATTCAAGTGGAGGAGTTGCATGTCGTATCATCTTTCATAATTTTGAAAAACAAATAGTCATTTTGACAGCAATTTACTGAAAGTTATTTCTAGAAATGCATCAGCTCTTTATTACATAATGAGTTCACTGGATCCAAATTTCCTTCTCAATAAAAAGTATTCCTTTTTTTTCAAGATTTGCTGATAGTTTTAAGTCACTGAATAATATATCAAAAGTTTTTTTAATCTATATTGAAATTAAATTATATTTAGATTACAATTTTATAATGATAATATTAGATTAATTTTTATTATACTTTTATGAAATCTAATAAAATAAAAATAGTATTAAGAAACATGTCACCAAACATATTAAAGAGCACTCTAAAAGATGATAAAAGTAATATTACTTTTGAAAATATGAGTATTTTTAATTTTCCATATTAAGAACATATTTAAACATTCAATATACATAAATGTATATTATATATAAGTTAACGTATATATCAATATATATTAGAAACACATAAATATGTTTTATATATTAATTAATTTATAAGAAATATATATTTACTACACATATATTAAATATTCTGCTTCAATGAAATTTTATCACTATGCGAATGACTATTTAATAATAAAAGAAAACATATTTTATAAAAATAACATTTTACAAGAATTATGAAAAAATGGTATAATACATTTCAACACAACTTCACACAAAAAGTATTCTAAGAATTAAAATTTGTTGAACTATAAATATTTTCAAATTTGAATAAAATATTTAAACACGTTTATCATATCACATTGTATGAATTCACAAGAGTATTGACTTTATCAAAGTAATTCTAAATAAACTAAAAATGTCAATATTAAATTTTATAGTTTGAACTCACATGCAATGTAGCTAAAGAACTGTTGGAAATATAGTTACGCATGGAAGAAAGAATATATATAATTTCGATATTCAGGATTTCAAGTTTTTTTGGAATATAAAAATGAATTTTAGTGATATTCCTTTTTTCAGTTTCAGTCTCTAAAATGTTCATTCAGTGGAACAAATATTTATTTTTATATCTTCATTCACTATATGTAAAATATTGTAATATTACATAGAAATAAAAATAATAATTACTTTCCTTTAAAAAAATTCACAGTATGCCTCAGAAAAAAAATACTTTAAACTACGATATTTGTTTTTAATGTGAATTTAAATATATTTGAAAAAATAGTTGATTGACGTTTATTATATTGATATATTAATTGATAAATATTTATAAGAATTGCAAATATCATTGAAATAAGAATCAACCTGCATATTGAAAAAAACTAATGTTTTTTTTTTAATTTTGCCAGTTTCTTCGTTATAAATTTAAATGTAGTTATGAAATAATTGCGTTGTATATGGGATGTATAGCTTTAAATAAGTTTAAAATATAGAAAAGAAAGAAAAGATTTTCGATGAGCATATTTAATTCATCTTAAATATGAAAATATTAGTGTTTAGCTCTCACATTATTCTTCATAAATATCATTTGGAAACATTTCTTTCTCAAGGAATTAATACATATTACTTTGAGAGAAAAAAATATCTGTGATAATTTAGTCAAATGGAGAATGTGATACCTGATAATTAAAAAAGAATAGTTAATACTCTTTCAATATTTTTCAACCTGTCTATACTGTTTTAATTTGAATTCCTTTTCTATTATCCTTACTTCCATTTTATAGTATCATTTAAAAACAGATAAAAGAACTTTCTGCTTAAGTGTGTGTTTATATAACTTTATGTTATATCATTTGGAAATGTTTATTTCAAATTGAATTAATAAACAAATTACTTTGAACTTGCAAAGTTTCTATAATTTTCAGTCAAGGGAATAATGCGCTAACAGAGAAGTGAAAATAGATAACTAATAATCTTTCAGAGTCTTTCGAAGTTATTTTAAATGTATCCATATTGTTTTAACATAAGGTTTAATTCTTTTCTGTTTTTCTTACTCTAATCATTCCGAAACTTTTTTTTTAAAATTGAATTAAAGCATATCACTTTAACAAAAGTGTTTTGTTGTTTTTAGCCAAAGAAATAATAATATAACTGCGAATAAGTAATAATTATTCAGTATCTTTCAATGTTTTTTTAACTTATTATTCTGTTTAATTTTATTATTTTTTTCTCACTCTTATTTCTACTGAGCATCAAAATATTGAAGTATTTTAAGTATAGCTTTCTTTTTCAAATTGAATTACAGCACATCATTTTGGGCCAGGAAAAGTTTTTGGGATTTTTAGCCAAAGGAAGAATGCAATAACTGCAAAACGAATAACTAATAATCTTTCATTATCTTTCAAAGTTGTTTTAAACTTATCCATACTATTTTACCTTAAATTTTGATTTATTATTAATAATAATAATCAAACTCAACGCATCATTTAAAAATGATGTGAAAGCTTTTAGCTTAAATGTGTTTTTATGTAATATCATTTTAATTTTTTTTTCAAATTGAAATAAAGCATATAACTTGATTCTGCAAAGGATTATGTGATTTTAGTCAGAGAAGGAATACAATAACTGAGAAATTTAAAATTAAATAAATAATACTCTTTTTATCTGTTTCAAAATTGCGTTCAACTTATGTATACTATTTTAAATCAAATTTTGATTTCTTCTTTTATTTTTTTTTTCCTTTTCTTATATCATCATTTAAAAAAAAGGAAGATATTTCTGCTTAAGTGTGTTTGATGTAATACCATTTGGGAAATTTTGTTTCAAATTGAATTAAAATTATTGTTTTGAAGCAGTCATTACTTCCATGATTTTTAGTCAAAGAAAGAATATGATAACTAAGTGACACTGAAGGGACAAAAGTCATGGGATGACTGTTAATATCGTGTCGGTCCTCCTTTTGCCCGGCAAAGTGCAACAACTCGACGTGTCATGGAGTCCACAAGTCGTTGGAAGTCCTCTGCAGGAATATTGAGCCATGCTGTCTGTATAGACGTCCATAATTGTGAAAGTGTGGATAGTGCAGGAGTTTGGGCACGAACGGACCTTTCGATGATGTCCCATAAATGCTCGATGGGATTCATATCGGGCGATCCAGGTGGCCAGATCATGCACTGGAATTGTCCGGAATGTTCTTCAAACCACTCGCAAACAGTTCTGGCCCGGTGACATGGCGCATTGTCATCCATAAAAATCCCATCGTTGTGTGGGTACGTGAAGTCCATGAATGGCTGCAAGCGATCTGCCATCAGCTGAACATAACCATTTCCAGTCAATGATCGGTTCAGTTGCACCAGAGGACCGAGTCCATGCCATGTAAAACAGCCCACACCATTATGCAGCCACCACCAGCTTGAAAAGTGCCTTGCTGACAGTTTGGGTCCATGGCTTCGTGGGGTCTGCGCCACACTCGAACTCTACAATCAGCTCGTAACAACTGAAATCGTGACTCATCTGAGCACGCCACGGTTTTCCGCTGGTCTAGGGACCAGTCGATATGCTCACGAGACCAGAAGAGTCGCTGCAGGCGATGTCGTGCTGTCAGTAAAGGCACTCGAGTCGGTCTTGTGCTGTCATAGCCCAAGGAAGACAAATTTCGCCGCACAGTCCTATCGGACACGTCCCTCGTACGTCCCACATTGATTCCTGCAGTTATTTGACGAAGTGTTGCGTGTCTATTAACATTGACCATTCTACACAGACGTCGGCGCTCTTGGTCATTAAGTGCAGGTGGTCGCCCACAGCGCTGTCCATGATGGGATGTGATGCCTGAAATTTCATACTCTCGGCACACTCTTGATACTGTGGATCTCGGAATGTTGAATTCACTAACGATATCCGCAATGGGATGACCCATGCGTCTAGCTCCAACTAACATTCCACGTTCAAAGTCTGTTAATTCTCGTCGTGCCGCCATAAATCACGAAAAACCTGTTCACATGAATAACTTGAACATAAATGAAAGCTCTGGAAAAAGAACTGCGCATTTATACTTTTTCGCTGCGATACTACTGCCATCTGTATATTTGCATACTGCTATCCCATGACTTTTGTCACTTCAGTGTATGTATATATATATATAACAAACTATCTTTCAAAGTAGTTTTCAACCTGTCCATATTGTTTTAATCAAAATTTTGATTTTTTTCTACTTTTTTTTCTTAGACACCTATCACATCATTTAAAAATAGATGGAAGAACTTACAACATAATGTGTTTTTATGTAATTTTATGCAATATCATCTGAAAATATTTTCCTTTTATTCTTACTCAGATTCTTAATTGATTTTTAACTCATCCACACTGTTTTAACTTAAAGCTAGATTTTTTTCCTATTATCCTTACTTAGATTCTCATAGCTAATATAAAAAGAAAGTTGGAATAACTTTTAGTTTAAAAGTGTTTTTATGTAAGTAAGCGATTTCTCCTTCGTCTTTTTATATTTTTGATCTAAAAAGTAGTATGCACTTACTCAAAAAGCACACTGCTGAAATTCATTTCTTGATGGATCGCTGTTTCTTCCTGCAGTAACACATTCCTGAAACCCACAATTTATGACTTTAGAAATCATATGAAACGGAAGTATATTTCTTTAATGCTTCTCGTTGGAAGTTATAACTCACTGGAAATAAGAAATAACTGTTTTATATTTGTCTCGGGATTGTGAATTCAAAAAGGAATATCTATTTAATACAGATCTGAGAATTGGAAGAAATAATATCTTTGCAACTAGATGCAAAAGTGACTTTAATTTTGATAAGAATGCAAATATGAATATAAAAAAATGCTTTCAAAATAAGATGTTTTAAAAAATATTTTCCATTAAAATGTGAATTTTTAATTAATAAACATAAAAGAATAATAAATAAAAAAATAGTTGTAAAAAACTCTATGAATTCTATTTTGAATAATATACAATGGAATCAAAGTTCAAGACTAGATAACCATTTGAAATGTTGAAAGATAAATTTTTATTTATTAAATGGTATTTTAAACAGTTTGGGTTATATTTGAAAATTACTAACTTTTATGTGATTGATAGAAAGTTCAAAATAGAAAAAGGTAAAAAAAAAATTACTACTTTTATTAATTTAGACTGCAGGTTTACTGCATTAGAAAGAAAATTAAGGAACTTTTATATCAACGTTTTTTAACAAAAATCCTAATATTGTTTATTTTTAGAAACAGAGCGAAACCAGATAATTTATGCTCAATACTAAATAGTATTAAAAAAACAAATCGATTAAGCAATTCTTAGGTAAATTTATGTTTATCACTGAATTTAAGGTGTCGGTGGGCTCTATTAGACGGTTTTTGAAAATTATTCACTTATGGCTATAACATTTTATATCTATGTATTAAAGTATAAATTCATCAGATTTCTTTAAAAACATTTTAAAACAAAATATATTATTTTTAAAAAATTCTAAATATTTATAATTTTGTAAAATTTTAAAATATTTTATGCAAATAACTGTTCAATTTTTTCTTATTTAAAAGTGTAAATTTATTTTTAGCAATACTGCGAATAATTTTGTGATTCCAATTAAATGCCATTTTTTTAGAAGTATTTTTACGCACTCTTACTGAATGTCTATAAGAATTATATATTTTTTGTATCTAAAATTGACTTTCAACTATATAAAAAAAATTCGAAACACGATGTGCATACCGTGTATTCTGTTAATGTTTGACCGAAATCTTGATCACAAATTTAATTTAGTTTCCTCAAAAATTAAGATACCGGGAAAATTTCACAAAATTTTTAAACTTAATTACAATATCATTTTGAAAAAAAAATCGCAACTCTGCATTTTTTTCTCTAAGTCTTTCAAATATTTATAACACTATTTTAATGGAAAGCAAACACACATTGATCATATTATGAAGGATAGGTAAAGAAAGGATAAAAATAAAATTGCAAGTTTTCGTCCATTTTTACTTTTTTCAAATACCTCTGTTCCCTTAAGTGGTCAGAATTTTAATATCGCGGAAAAAATTAGTCTTTTTATGTGCATAACATATTTTTGATAAATTCGAGCTTGAAAATTCTAGTATTTTTATACTGATAACAATATCTTAGCAACAATACAGCCTGACTATTAAGCCATAAGTAAAAGAGATAAACTATCGTAAGGAACAATTAATGTTTTTATTAAATGAAAAAAGGAATCTCCAGAACACTGCAATCAATCTCACTGCAATTCATTTTTTCAGAGTTGTTATATTTATTTCCTTAATTTCTTTTTATCTATCAATCAATGTCTCACCATTTTTTCCATCTGAAAATGATGTATATATTCTTCTAATAAAATAAAATAAAGGCAATAATTTACCTCTGAAGTAAGAAAATAGAGTGTGAACATGATAAATTGTCCACTGCATTTATCATGTTCACTCTCCATTGCATTTGTCCAATCAATAACTTTGCATTCAGAATAAATTACAAATATACGAATTTCTACAAAAATAAGCTTTATAATCGTTATTAATTCTTGCGAGTGTGTATTCGTTTTGATAACTTAAGTTTATTCTGCCATTATTGTTTAAAGTTTATTACTTACTTTTATCAAAATCAATAATTTTATTAAATAATCTTAATAGATTATTAGATTTTAAAAAAATAATAACCAATCATTTAATCAAACTTTTGATGAATTTATTATTATATTTGTTTTTAAAATCGAGCCGTAATCAATAAAATTTGTTAAAAATTTTGTTTATTTCACTCCAACTTATATATGAGTTTATATTAGAACATTCTATCATTCTTGTATTTCTTCAAAACTCATTTTTTTGGTAAATGACAGATTTATTCTTTTGATATTATGCCAAAATTCATGCATTTCCAGATTAAATTAAAAAAATATTGCTTTTTCAATATGTTTGTTGAAAAGTTTTAACGCACCATAAAGCTATATCATATTATATATATATATATATTCAAGAAAGGAATTTATATTAGAAGTGAGAAAAAAATTTACAAAAAAGATATTAAGGTCAATAATATTTTCTACAAAGAAAATGGTGTTGTTTGTGTCAAAATATCATATTGCCTAAAAAAAGACTTGTTTAAAAAACTATCTTGTAATCCATAATTTTCCTTGTTAATCCATAACAAACTCATCAAAATATTTCCTTCTTATCATGATAACCTTTTTTTTGTTTTTAAAACTTGTTAATTTATTACATAAAAGTGTATTATTCATTCTGTTTATGTTTGAAGATAAATTTGAATGATAACATCATATGAAAGATATAATAATAGGATTAGAAAATATCGTCGCCAAACACTTTTTTTCAACCTTATAAATTTTTTGTTCGTTATATCTCTTGCAATTAAATTCAAAGCATGATCCTATAAATTACGTACATATAACTTACACTTTTTAATATCAAGGAAATAAATTTGATGAAAAGAGTTTTATGAATATGCTTATATTAACTAAGATATGAGATTTTATTTTAGTTAATTATTTTTTACATATTTATTTGTCTAAATATTTTAGAAAGTTAAAATACTCTTTCTAAAATGTTATCAAAAATTATTAATGAATTCAAATATAATTAATTTAACCGATTAATAAATTATTGAAATCTGTAAAAATTAAATGATGTATTTTTCATTGAGAATTGTAAATTTGTGGAAAATTTCAATCTCTGAATTTGAGAATGAATCAATTTATCGATTACGAACTTATAACTTTTGAAGTATGATGCAATTAAATTTAAATGAAATTATAGAAGATACTTTTTTAAAATTAAATAGTTCTTATAATTATTATTTGATTGGATTTTATTCCTTATATTTTCAAATTTTAAAGCAATTAAGCAAATATTATTTCCATTTTTTAAAACGTTTATCATTGGATTAAATTTAATTTCTCGTATGTTAGGATCTTATTTTTAACTGATGAATGTTTTTTTATCAAAATAACAAGAGGGAAAAGATCCCCCTTCAAATATTTTCTCATATATTTTTTTGATAACTGCACTTGCATATTATTAGCATCATGCCATTGGTGAACAATATTTATGAAACAGCATGTTAGTATGTAATTTTACAGAAGCTTTCGTGATTAATCGTTCGGATGATGTTAATGCACAAGTGCCAGAAAATTTTATATGTATTTTTGACTTTCTTCACAGATTAAACTTAACATTAAACATAAAACTATATTTGTTATCTTAAAGTGATATACGAAATTTCATATATATGATTCATTATTTTTTCACTCACATTTAAATGCTTCTGAAATACATAGATGAACTTATGCAAATTTCTTGATATACTTGGTCCCAAATTTGACTGTAATCATAATTAAAATATCCTTGTAGATCCCTTCATTTTGTAGTTATTATAGTAACATTTTTCAGACAGCTAGATACACCGAGTTTCTTTAAATGGATTTCGTACAAAATTTGAGCGAAATCTGCAAATTTGATGTAAAGACTATAAATCAAAATTTATTCAACTCTAAGTGGTTTTGTATTATCATGTACACAGTTAGACTGGCGTACTTCTATATATACATTTACTTGTTTCAGGAATATCTAATGCCGCGGTAGCTTGATTGGTAGAACGTCAGTCTCGTCACTGAAAGGTAGTGAGTTCTGTCCTCTTCTCTGCCAAAGACCGCCTTGTTGCTAATGGCAGTCAGGGCACGTTAAATATGTCGTGACTGCAAAGTCCTCCAAGTTCCTATAATAAATTATACCTTTGGGGGTACTTAATCAGGAATGAGTCGGCCTGAGATTTGGATCTAAATCCTGACTTGCGGAGGGATGAATGAGGTCGACCTCCCTCTATAAAGGGTTGTGTCATGTGTGTTAGAACAAA
Organism: Argiope trifasciata; assembly: GCA_026543055.1. Classification (NCBI taxonomy): domain Eukaryota; kingdom Metazoa; phylum Arthropoda; class Arachnida; order Araneae; family Araneidae; genus Argiope; species Argiope trifasciata. Next base: position 4,806,237 of record JAPMOQ010001131.1, on the reverse strand, counting down.
GTCGTACTTTCATCTTAACGGTGTTCGTTATCAACGAAAGGCACTCACTTTTGGCGTAATTCGAAAGAGATGAGCTCATTCGGGTTTGGTATGACCAAGTGGCATTAGACCCACCACCACCAGAAATATCTAAAACGAAGAGATTTGCAAAAATTTCGAAATTTTCTATGGTCTCAATACTTTCTCCTTGTAAACATCGTGCATGAGAAAGTTGAAATCACTTCCCTATTTTAAATATTTTGAAAGGAAAGTTCTAAAATAAGCTTCCTGGAACTCTACTTTTGAAATTCTTTAGAAAAGGCATGGCGGCTACTTCTAGTTATAGAAAAAGAAGGATAAAAAATTATTTTTTGAAATAAGAAATACTTTTTATACACTATACAGAATACAGATTTTTTTTTTCAAAAATCAGTATCCGGCAGTCAAAATGTACCTTGTACTGAGAAGCAAATTTATAAATAGCGGATGGTTTCTTTAACAGTCCATGTGGAAAATGAACTAGGAATTTATGACCTTCTCGTTTGCGATAAATAAAAATATGCTGTAAAAAAGAGAATTTTATAAGTTTAGTGAAGGTAGAACATACGCCAAACAGTTATTAGAATATTTTTTTTATGAAAGATGAACAAGAGGCAATATGACTTTTTTTTTAAAAGACAAATTAATATCATATTCTCAGAAGAGGATGGTTGACCTACTTCTTGACATAAGCAAGTACATTTTCTGGGAGCGGGCTGGGGCATTAAAACTTAGCGAGAAGATTACAGACAAATAGCTGGACTCCAATATATATCTGGCAGTATTGACATCATTTAGCTCAACAAGACAAGCTCGTGTCTGATATCATAAGAAGATTAAGTTCTTATGAGCTTTGCTTAAGATGCGTGGAATGTAAAGATTTTCCAAACCGCTGTCAGTGGTGCTTCATTTCACAGCAGCAGTATTCAAAGAAATAATTAAAAAACAAATTTATAAGATTGTATTCTTATATAGCACGGAATGATGCACAATATTATACAATATTGTATGTTATTTTATTATCAATATTCAATGGTATTATACAATATCGCACGATTATCTATATAAATAAAACTAAATGTTTGTTTGTATGTCTCTAATGCCTTCCTAAACCATTCATCTGATTGCGATGAAAATTGGTCAGCTTATTGTTGACACCTGCTGGAGGGTTATAGAGATAATACAATCATTTAAAATTCAACCAAGAAATTTTGAACCTCAACTGCATCTTTTAACAAGAAATAATCAAATAACACGCCAAGGAGACAATAGATTTTATAGGAAGGCTAAATCCAAGTTAAAGGTTAATATTTTGTAGTTATAGCACGCAGTTATAGCAATAGTTTTTAGTTATGTCCCGCAAATCATTCTCAGAGCTAACAAATCAAAGAGGTAAGAAAGTTTAATGGAGACCAACCCTGGGTTTTTTTAATTTTAATCAAATTTTAGTGTTTTTCGCAGTGATTACCAAAACTTTTGTAGAACAAATAATTTTGCTCCATCCTAATTTTCAAAAATTATCTTTTCAACAATATTAACAATTTTATAATATAAATATCTTTCTATCTTTAATCTATTTTAAAAGAAAATATTTTAATCACATTTTCTAAAATTAAATTTGAGAATTCTGGCAAAATATTAGATGAATCACTAGATACAATAAATAGTTTCCTTCATTATGAAAAAAACACCACGTTTTAAATTCCAAACGAATACATAAATCTAATATATAAAAATGAATATTTGTTTGCTCGTATTTCATATTCTGCCGTATCGTTCATAATATTTTGTTAAAACAGTACTAAATTAATGATTGATTGCACTTAATATTTCACTTTTTTTCGGTTAACAGATAGTTATAAAGCAGATTAGTTGCGGGTTTTTAACAGCCAGTTGGAAATATTACATAATAGTATACTATTAGGTGGTTCGGAAAGTAATTTCGTTTTTTCCTGACAAAGGATTTAATTGCATTTTTCGCACCCAATTTCATACTTAAACCGCAAAATCATTTTATGTTTTAAGAGCTGATATAGCAAGGCTTGAGTGTGAAAAAGTGCAGCTGATTCTTCGCAGTAGTTTTTGGATGGTGCCCTTTTAAATATGGAGAGCAATAAACAGCATTTTCGTCATTTTTTTTCTTTTTTGCTATAAAAGGTAAAAATGCTGTTCAAGCCAGAAATAAATTAGCCAATATGTGTGGAGAAGATGTGTTAACAGTACATCAGTACCAGAACTGATTTGCAAAATTTTTCCTTCAAATGAGGAGGCCAAAAAAACCACCTCGATCAGTTTTTTTTACAGCAAAGACCAAAACTTTTATGAGCGTGTAATCATGTTACTACCAAAAATATGGCAAAAGGTATTAGACCAGAATGGCAATTTTATAATTTAATAAATAATTTATTCATTAAACGAAAATTTCTTTTCATTTTGACAAAAAAATACGAAATGACTTTCCGAACAACCCAATATAATGCGCAATTATAAATATTTCGCATATTATACAATATTATAGGATAATATGTTAAATATTCCACAGTTTTATACAATATTATTCAATAATGTGTTATCAATATTCATTCATATCATATATTGTGCTATAATATGTCACATAAATAGTCAACAAGATTATACAATATTGCGAGTAATATTTAATATTATGTACTACTAGGGAGTTTCATAATATAATACATTATATGTATTTAAAGTAAATAGGAAAACTATAGGATAGCTCGTTGGCTCAAATCACTGAAAATATTTGGGAAATTTTTATTTCTTATGAAAGTATTGACGCTTGAAAATATCATTAGTGGTCTTCAGATCCCCTACCTCCACCTCTATTTTTGAATTGCATCTCAAATTGAAACTTTAAAACACCTGTGAACCTACAGAACAAGTGGATTTCTAGATTTTAATTCGCCAATGAATATCGCCAATTTGCATACTAGCTAAATTGTTGGAATTATCCATATTTATTAACCAAAATAACTAAAAATAGTACTTTCATTTGTTGTGATAATATGCAATGGTTAAAAATGATTTGGCATTGTGATATTAATATTTGAATTATTTATTAATAATTAGTGATGAACAATTAGGAGCCCATAGTAACTAGTGACTTCTGTGTGAAGACTCTTAGTAAAGGGAATCTCGAATTTGAGGATGAGAAACTTCCAGTATAGTAGCTGGTTCTCCCCAGCCAAGTAGGTACATAAAAGATTTTTGGCTGCCTACTCCCTACTGATGAGGAGACTTGCCTTCTATTGCAAGGTTTATTCCACGACCAATGGTGGTTGGGATTTCACTTTAAGTTTCCCCCATGCTGTTGCGGCGGTCCGCTCATTCATTTTTTTCCCGTATGTCTGAGGCAATTCGGAATAGTCAAAATTTGAATATATGAATATTATATAAAATTTTGTTTCACTTACTATATACAGTCGCAAATAAAAGCAAATGGGTTAATAGAAAGAGTTTTCTAATAGGTATGTTTATCTTGGAAATGAGTTAAGGGCCTTTTTGCCTCTGAAAGCTATATGTATTTAAAATAATGTATATGCATATGTCTGCTTATGCTGTGAGTTCTGACAAGTGTTTGTATTTGCTTTCATTTTGGCTGTGTTTTATATTATGTTTCATATTTTTTTGAAGATAGTATACTTATGTATGGTAGCATTTATCCATTATTGAGCTTTTTAAACTCCGTGTTCTCAAGAGAAAAATTTCCCGTTAGTACCAGGTATATTTCTCAGAAATTTCATTGAAATAAATCTTTTCTTCTTTTGTTTTCAAACATATTTCCTTCTATGTTATTACTCAATTCCATGTTTTAAAATTTATGAAACTTAAACTTTAAAAATACTTGAAATTTCTAATCTTATTCCTTGAGGAAATAAAAATTATCTATGAACGAATTTTCAGTTTCTTTGAAAACAATATTTTAAAAATTTATTTTATTTCTTTTGCCATTTAACTTTATTCTTATGCATAACGCATCGTTTCAAACACTGAACCATTTTCGTCAAAAATATGTTTACACATAAGTGGGCCATTTTCCTCTCATGACTTTCATATTTTTCATCAAGATGAAACAAGTAGTTATTTTGAGAACACATTGTTGAAAGTGATTCGTAGATGGATCGCTATTTCTTACACATTTTATAGATCCGCAGCTCTGCTTTTGAGATAAGATAAAAAGATATGTCTTTTATCCACCTTCTGGTACGATAGTTCTAAGTCAATGGGAAGCGGGAGAGAGTGTTTAACTTTTGTGTCGGGATTGTGAGGTTAAGGATGTAATCCATCGTAAGCAGGATATGGAATATCTTAAAGGTATATATATAAAAGGAAAAATGGTTCATGTTAAGGTTGTAACATCTTGATATTCAATGGTAAAAATCAGAAACACTATGATAAAAGATGTAAGACATGAAAATAAAACTTCATATGATAACTGCGAAAGAAAGAAAAGAAAATATTCTTTCACATTTCAATGATTCTTACTGATAATAGTCAAAACACTTTTATGTTTACATTTACGAGTGTGAGGAAATGTAATTTAATGATAAGATAATAAGAAAAACTTGATGAAAGAGGACAATTTTGTTACTCTTTGATTTTAATGGAAATAAATTTGAATCAAGAAAATACATAAATAAATAAGAAAATACATGAGTAAATACATAAAATACAAAAATAAAATCAAGAAAATACATGAGCATAACTTATTAAATTATTGCATACTCGGAAAATTAAAGGACATATAAAGTTAAAGGAAGACACAGAGGTTAAGAACAGAAGTTATCAAAACATTTGAACGTGAGATTTCCTATGAGAACCCTCATTTTAGGCCTATTCATATCGAAAAACAACTTTTGCAAAATGTGTTTGTCTTTGAACAAATAAATTAAAAACGTTGTGGGGGTAAGTTCATAAGACAAATAACAACTTCCGGACACCAGTGTACACTTTTTCTAGAGGTTACGCTACACGGCTACAGACCCAATGGTTCCAAGATCAAACGGATGGTCAGTGATTTCAACAAAACATTTTTGGTGTGCTTGAAAAAATTTAATAGGTATGCTGAATCAAATTCCGTATGTTCTAATCAAATATGTAGTGTTTCTACTATATTTCAAGCGATTTTCATACAGATGAAGCATCTCCGTCTGCTTGTATAAGTGTAAATAGTTACCTTCTAGTTGTTCAAAGTTTTGTAATAAAGAAAACATTTAACTACAGATTTCACGAATCCCATTGTTTCAGACTTTCTTGCATTCGAAAACATTTTCCGGAATATGTTCGTCTGTGTATACAATCACGCAAGAACGTTTTTATCAAAATTGATGAAAATTGATATGTTTGAATCATATTTATAGAGTTTGTTATATTTTGAACTATTAGGTTGGTGCGTATGAAATGCCGGATTCTTAAGTGATTGTATAAAACTGCATATCTTTCTTCAAAAGCTGTTTATTCAATCAAAGTATGCTCCATTCGCTTCAATACACTTCTCCCAACGAGAATTTAAAGCGTAGATGCCTGTCTTAAAAAAATTTTGGTCTTTAGAATTAATAAACTCTGATATCGAGTTTTTTAGACTGTCTTCATTTTCATAGCGTTTGCCCCTTAAAAACAGCTCTAAATGCTTGAAAAAATGAAAATCGGTCGGCGAGAGATCCGGTGAATAGGGTGGATTCTGCAAAACTTCATATTCCAGTTCGTTCCAGCTTATTTCGCTCTGTCAGTGCGTGCGGTACCCACTTGTCCATCTTCTTAACCTTGCCAATCTCAGAAAGGTGTCTCAATATCGTTGTATGGTCAACTTTCATCCTGATAGCAAGTTCCCTCGTGGATACGGCTGGATCCACTTCCACTAGAGCCTTCAGGTCATCATTCTTCACAGACGTTTTGGGTCTTCCGCGCGGCTCATTTTGCAGTGAAAAATCGCCAGTCCGAAATTTTTCGAACCAACGCTGCACTTTCCGATCGTTAACCGTATTCTCCCCAAACGCTTGGTTTATGTTGCGTGCAGCTTTTGCAGCACTATTACCAAGTTTGTACTCATATAAGAAAATGACGCGAATGTCGGCAGAATTCATATCGGCAATAAACTCAAAAGAAATAACAAAAGGGAAGACCTTCGAGAAAACCTATTTTGCTGAAATGAGTCTCTGGCAATGGACAATACGACTATGAATGAGGTTATGCCAAAGACAAAAGTATAACGAAAACAGGGAGACAAAACGTCCGCATGTAAAGAGAATCCGACATTTCATACGCACCAACCTAATAATTTCATATCGATAATACTTTCTTGTCTGATTGTACAAGTATAATTCTTAGTGTAAATAGCTACAGTCTAGTTTTGAAATGTTTTTTAATCATCAAAACATTTGAACTCAGGATTTCGACGAGTTCTGGCATTTCAGACCTCTATATATATCCGAAAACATTTACAAAATATGTTTTGCCGGGAAAATAATTCAAAAACATTTTCAATAAAACCGATAAAGTTTTTTTTTTCTTGTTTTTTTGCATTAAATTTATTTGGTTTCTATTAAATTTTGAATGACATTTATACAAATAATGCTTTTTTTCTGGTTGTAATAATGTAATAAAAAACAATAAATACCGATCATAATAAATTAAAAACATATAATTTAGTACACATATTCACTATCTTAACTGTAGACTCACGTTGAATTTTGAGCAAAACTGTTAAAAAATCGACCACCTGTTCATCAATATTTCTTACCTTTGTTGCCGCAGTACCTCAAAAATTAAGCTACATGTCTAAATGAAATTATATACTCAGTTTTAATAGTTATTTTGTAAATGTGTATCAAATTTTAGTCATATATGTTAGCCTGTATGGCCGTCTGCAGGTAAAGAATTTTGCACACATGTAAAAGCGATAACTCAAAAACACAACTGCCTAAATAAATAAAATTTGGAATGAGATCTTGTTACTAAGATTTTAGAGTTTGGCATCAAAACAACCAAATTTTGTTTATTTAGGCTGCTGTGTTTTTGAGTTGCTGCTTTTACATGAATGCAAAATTATTCAATAGCAGACGGTCATATTTTGCTACAAAGATTTTAATTTGGCATCAGATATGGTTTTTGAATTAAAATAACCTCCAAATTGCATATTCTGCATTCGTTATTATATTACAAAGGAGAAATATCGTCTGTGGGAGACTCAAAATATAAATCTATGCTTTCGTAGCCCTCACAGCTTTCAATCGGGGTTTTAAGAGGTAGAATATTTAAGGCATTTATTAAAAGTATATATCCGCTGATTTATATTGCTTAGTTGTCCGTTTGGGGAAGAACTTCGCCTTTATAGGGGCACATCAAAACCGTTTTTGAACATTCATTTTTCCAAAAGGAATTTAAATCACACGAATTCCACATATACGACGGTATGTCAGTAAAAGTTTTGCTCTGAATTGCATAATAACTGTTTCAGTATGGTGAATGTTATTTATGTTTTAAAATTTATAGTAATGATAACAATGAAAATAGAAATTTTACTGCTGATAAATAAGTTAAAATAATAATAAAAAACTTTGAAATATTTTTTTAGTGATGATCAATAAAACTATTAAGATGGAAATATAACCGATATCTCCAAGCTGATATCATCCAGGTATAAGCTGACCAAGACACATATTTTTCAGCTAAAATTTGTCTTTAATTTTAATTTTCATAAAAATTCTCCAAAATTAGCATGTTATCTCATAAACTAATGGAGGTATTTTCATAAAAATTTCAACGTGTTTTTTTGAATAATATGGGTAATGAAATAAACCAGAATTTTTCATTTTTCATTTATAGGTTTTTTTTACAAAAATTAAGTTGCAACTCTATGGGAAAAATGCATATATACGTATGTTTATACTCTTAATTTATTTACACCTCAAAATATTTCTTAGATTTTGATTCGTTTCATTCATCATCTTAGTCTGTAACTTGTGTTTAAAAAATATGATTTCTGCATTACAATTTTGTGTAGAGTGTTAACCTTTGTGATTAAATTTTGTTAAATTTTACTACAAATTTTCCTATTTCTTAAAATATATTACATTTTAAAATAGTTTTGTTGAATTTATTGTATTTTGTATTATAATTGAAAATGCATCTAAAAACCATAATTTTAAATTTAAAAAAAAGTAGTTTATTTGTAGTTTTTTACAAGGGTTCAAATCTTTTCGCAATAAGCACATTTTTATAAAAATGGAATTCTTTTATTACATGTGTTTTGTTAAAGATCTCAAGAAGCGTTTGATGAATTCGTTTAAAAATTCTATTGAACTGATTCTACATTAATAATCCATATGTACTCAGATAAAAAAAAAATCATATTTCATTTTCAATATCTTTGTTGAAAGGCAGGTACTAAAAGGTAGAATAAACAAGTGTTTTGTATTTGTTTCAAAGTTAAGAATGAATTCTATCAGAAACTAGCATGAACATATAAATGAGCATTTGAAAGCGTTTCAAACCTCGAACAAAAATAGAACTTGAGATTGATTATATGATTTTTAGAAAAGAAAGTGTATACCTTAAAAAGAATTCTAGATAGTTAAATGGATTAGCTATGCTCTAAATAATTTATATTAAAATATTTATTTTTGGCAAGATAATGGCAATGTCGTTTAAAAGCACGAAAACAAAAACTATACTAATGAATTAGTTATTTTGTATATGGGGAAAAGCTGTTTAGAATATAGCATCAAAAGAAAATATTAGTTATGGACATGGGATACCAATAATATCACCACAAACGCATTTTTTATTCATCTAAAAAAATTGAATTTTTTCCCCCATAATGTCTTATTTAATTTTATTACATAATTTTCTTCTTCTTTCAATATTATTTAAATTTATCATTTTTGATAGAAAAAGTTTTAATTTTACACTCTGATGAAACAAAATAATAAGTTAAAAGTATTGATGAAATACTTTACAGTTTTTACATTCTTAAACCTAAGCATTTTTAATACCAATTTGACATAGTTTGTTTTCCCGTTTGCTAATTTTATAAATAATAACTGTAAAAATAACTTTTTGGAAAATCGAAATTATTTTTATCCAGCAAATATAACTCTTATATAAGCGAAAGCCTTTTATATCTTTATATGGCAAATTTTCCAATGTGACTTTAAGGAAGAATAGTTGATATTTACTTCTAGATGGATCGCCACATCTTGGTGATATAATGTTGGTTTAGACTACTTTTTTATATTTTAATATTAAAACGAAAGGATTTTCTTTTTACCAGCTTTACAGGAAACTATTCTTCTATAAAATTTCCTACAGAGAATATGAATCTACTGGGCTGTGAGATTAAGAAAGTTATAGATTGAAGCTAAGATGTGGGAAAAGAATTAAAAAACAATGTTTTTGTACTCAATTTTTGAAGAAATATCTAAAGACGTTAATATAATATATTAGGTATTAGAAAAAAATTACCTTATAATTATTGAACGAATGAAAGCTTTATTTTTTCATTCATCGTGTTTTTAATATCTCTAGGGAAGATAATTCAAATGTAAGAAAACTAGAGCTTGTGATTTCGATAAATCTCTGCTTCAGAACTATTCTTAAATTTATATACGGAATTGGAAATTATGTTCATCTGTCTTTCAAACACTCTTCGAGGCTAGATACGGGAAATTCGATATTCATATATGAGTTAAAATTTGAAGATTTTTACTAAATTCAATCACAATCATGCCAAATGTCCGGTCAAGTACAGTTCAGGTTTGTTTAATTTAGTTATATTAAAGTTTCGTTTTAAAGCAGCACTTTCTCTTAATTCTCGAATCTCTTAATTCTGAACCCCGATCAGAAGTCAAGAACAACACCTAAACAGGAACATCCATCTCCAAACTTCTACCCTACACCAGTAGAGAGGACGGCTAAGTATATGTGTCTGTGAGCTGCAAGATTGGATGAGTTTCATAGATGAAATATGGAACCCAAGATTAGCATAGAAATTGTGGATTCTTATCCAATTTTGAAACAAATCTGTCAAAAGATTGACTTTTATTGGTCTGTTCTTACAAATACATAAAAAAATAACTTTAGAATGGGAAACTGGGCATGTGATTTTATATTTACCCCTGTTACTTCAGACCAAATTTTAGTTTCAACCGGCCAGCAAAGATGCGCCCGAAGTTCCTAATTTTGTGGTTGATTCAATTAATATTTTAGATTCACACCAAAGATCTATATATAGTAATTATAATTCACCAAGTTATTTGATGCCTTATTCAATGCCATCAGTTGCATGCAGGATTCAAAGAATAAGGTTATTATTGGAGAATCAGCCAGAATATTTTGGAAGACGACTCAAACTGAATTATTAAAGATTTGTCATTTAATAAAGGTAATATATGTTTAAAAATAAAAGAAATGTAGGGATTAATAGTGAAATATTAGTCACCATTTGTATAAAATATTTTTAATGTAGCATAATATTTAGCCCAAGACATAAATTGAAAACATCTACAACATGCTATCGTAATGGATTATTGCAATTAATATTTACATAAAATGCTTTTCCATTTCTTTTTTTAACATTCTTTATCCGTTAAAATTTATCAAAACCTATTGGCTTAAATAATTTCCTTTGCATATATCCATCAAAGAATTAAAGAATCTGTGAATTTTACTCTCCATCGTTATTGATCTTAGCATTTCTTTAACCACTAACGGTTTGGCCGTAATTTTATATCTCAGAATTTCTTTGATGTTTTAAAAATCTTTCATAAAATTCAAATATTACGCTTCCAGAAAAGAGTATTTTTATGTATGTGAACGTTCCCCCAATAACATCTTTCATATTTTCCCTCAAAAAGAAGCGAATAGTGTCGACAGCATATTGCAGAAATTCATTCTAGATGGATTGTTACGTCTTACTGCAGTAAGGTTTTTGCCTAGATCCACAATTCATGCATTTTGATAACAAATAGAAAAAAGCTTTTCTTTTTCTATTCTCTTGCTTCTTTGGAAAATTTTAAGCCTCTGAGAAGTGCTTTATATCTACAGATGTAAAGCACTTCTCGGATCGAGATGTTAAGAATGTTTTATATCGAAAGAGATATGTGGTAACAGCAAATATAAAATTTATTTGTTAGCGGTTGAAGATATAAAATGAAGCTTGAGGTTGATGTGAGAAGATTTTTATGCTTTTATCTAAAGAAGATTATATATAAGGAAGAGTGGTTTAAGTTCCTACGAGTGAATGATTTTATTAAAACAAAATTAAAATATTAAAAACATCATAATGATTAATGCACTTAAAAATTGAGCTTTTTTTATAATGATGTTTTTATTATACATCAAATCTTCGATAAGCGTTTTCCCCCATTAAATTAAATGCACATTTAAAGGAATATTGCAATCAGCAGCTTCTCAAAATCAATATGAGATGGCGCCACTCATAGAAAATAAAAATTTTAATCTTTTCAGTTGATTAAATAATAATTAAGCTCTAAAAATAGTAAAATAGAAAAATATCATTACCATGCATGGTTATTAAAGCCATTAAGAATGAAGTGAAAAAAATAATACCAAAATTCTCTCTTCACAAACTTGAAACAAGTCAGGAAATTAAACGAATTTAAATATAATCATATTTAAACAATATCCTTAGCATTTTTAATGCATAGATATGCTTATTGTAATAATAAAAAAATCATATTATTTTGTAATGTCTTTTTAGATAAATTGCTTTGTAAAACTATTTCAGTTAAATTTATAGATTGATTTGGTTAAATAAATATTTCTTACATTCAGAAATAACTTTTTTTTTCAAATGGTGGAAATAGATATACAAAGACGTTAAATGAATTTATAATAAATATTAATTGAAATGTTTGATTTTAGAGTAATTTATATTTCAACAAGACCTTTCGTCATTTTTATAAAATAAATGCTATTTTTTTAACATTTCATCCATCCTTACCAACCTAAAATGTTGTTTCTAAGCGTTAATTTTTTGCCAATATTTAAAGACAACGTAATGCTTGGCCTTATCGTGTTAGCGCAGGGTGCAAAAGACATGGAACCTGTAGTCACCAAGAATCCCGCTCTTAAGAAATCACTAAAGGTTTCGGATCATATTTACTCTTAAAGCAATTTTATGAAGATTTTATTTAATAAATTAATTTTCGGAAACTACTTTAATGTAATTAAAGTAAAACTTTTTTTAAAAAAATGACGGCTCAATATCATTAAATGGATTTTAGCAATTTACTACCCTTCAAGTCTTTGAATTAAAACAAAAACATTAATGATAATATGAAAATTTATACTTAAAACTATAGATCATTTTCCCTTTCACATCAATTTTAATTTAATCTCGAGTGCTGGCATTTTTTCTTTTTATCGGCTCGAAATGGGCACTTTAAACCGTAAAATACAATGAATGAATAATTTATAAAAATACTAAAAACTATTTTTAAGCACTGCTTGAAATACATATTATAGATAATATTTAGGATTCTATTATCAGCTCAACATAATATATTTTTTATCATTTTATTCAGGTTTTGATGTAGCTAATTTAATATATTCTTCTTTAAGGAATTTTATCACTAGATTTTCTTGGCATCGTTCTTAAAGCAAATATCAGGCAAGGCTTTAATTATCTCTTGATTTTGGTAAAAACATTTTTGGAACTTTCATTTCAGTTTTTAATTTCCTATTTTTAGCTCATAATCAATCTTCAGCAATTTTTTTTACGAATAATAGATGCAGATATATTTCAAGAAATAATCGTTCAAGCGATGAAAATTTACAAGTTCTATATTTTGATTATACTCTTGACGAGCATTGTTTTTTAAGAAATAGAGAACCAGTGTGAGATTTAAAAACAAATTGTTAGCTGTTTATTAGTTATGTTATTGGTGAATTTCCTTTAAATTAAACAGGAATATGTGACCAGATAATTTCTTGGGGTTTTCCAAGAACTCAACTTCTTAATATGTATGCTATTTGTCTGTTTTATAGTTTGTGAATTTTATATAAATTAAACAGGGATACAAAACAAGATAATTTCTTGGAGCCTTCCTTGAATGAAATACCTTCATACGCAGGTTGTTAGTATGTTTTGCTGTTAGTGAATTTCTTATAAATTAAACAAGAATGTACAATCAGATAATGTCTAGAAGTCCTCTGAGAATGCAACACGTTTTTATGTGAAAGCAACATTACGACTGGCTTAAGCATTAAGTGCACTAAAGATAGCTTTGAGTACACGCGATAACACCGTTCCGTGTTTCTGCGACATTAACTTTAAAGATTTCAAATGCTATTGTAAACATAAAGTAGAAGACAAATCACGTCCTATGAGGATAATGATTTTATATCTTTCTTTTCAGTCCATCAGTGAAAAAATTAGAGAAATATTGATCAAACGAGACTGCTCTTGTGTGTTATAAAATTTGGCCGATATATATTCGTAACAAAAACCTTTGATGGTACAAAATTATACAAATACGTATGATAAAAACAACAAGATAGAAATAAAAAAAACGGATGAATTGCAAAACAATATTAATTGTTGTTTACAAATTGAAATAGCATAAAAAGTTGAAGAAAAAATAGAAGAGATAAACACAACAGAAAGTATTTACAAAACAATGCGCAACAATAAATTTAACTTTTAAATGTACAGAGCATTTAGTTTTTCTCAAACTATCACAATAAATTACAATTCAGCTCATAATTTAGGCGATCTGTTTATTATCAATTCGCTGTCAAATGAAAATCAAAAGAAATTCTCAAGAAGAAAATTTTATAAAAATCTTAAACAGAACAAAAAAAAGTTTGTCTTCTCAAATTTGGAACTGGAAATAATTTTAAAAATAATAAGAACGCCTAAGAGGATATATGACAGTTAAAAGAAATTCTAAAAGAAAATTAAAGAAGTAAGTGAGTAAAACAGGAAGCAAACATCTAATTATACATTATAAAAACAAATACGGTGATAAAGGTGCAAAAAACCCCACTTGAATGAAAAAAGTTGTGCTTAAAGCAGGTCTGATTCTGGCGATAAATCTGAGTGAAAAATATATCAGAATATTCTGTTTTTAAGAAAAGTTCCAGGTAGGGAAAAGTTAGCTAGGAGAAAAGTCTATTCCAGTCATCTCAAAATAAATTTTTCTAAGTGAAGAGATGCTGCTGCATTGATTGTCAATGGTGGGATAACAAAACATTGGAGTTGAAAGGAAAATCCTTTATGCTGAATTAAATTTAATTCTCTACTAACAATAGGCGGTGACAATTGAAAGCGGAATATCATTTAATTGACGCTGCAGGTGAAAAAAATTAACTCAAATTTATGGATTAAGTCGCAAACGTTGCACTCCACTCGGAGATAAAATGAGACAAAATTACATAGAATAGTCGGGTAAGAAAAGAAAAGTTTCTTGTAAATTAAGTATGCTTTGGATTTATCTTCTTGACCTTATGTTTATGGATCTCCTGCGGAACCATTTGTTTTATATTGTTCGCTGGTGGGACCAAATGATATGACACATTTTGTAACAATATATAGGGATACATAATCTTCCACAAGATTGAATGCTTGGAGGTACGATTGAAAAAGTCCATACTGAAAACTTTGGACATGCTCATGTTATTGGAAGCGTGCTTACTTTAGGAATGAATAGGCCTTCCCTTATCTCTATCATCCCAAGTCATAATGTTCTGACATATGATCGGTTGAATGAAGGTTTTTGGCACCTCTAATGGTGATTCATCTAATATTTCATCTTTTGCTGCTTCTTTAAAAATGGTTTTTCTGCTTTTTCATTTTTTCTGTGGTCAACATGGTCTTGATGCAAGGAATTTTGATGTTATGGATACAATAACTCAGAATTTGTTTTCAACAATATGATTCATTTTTTCAATGGTTGCTATTTGGATACTGTCAAGGCTGTCGACTATATTAGTTATTTGCTCAGTTGTGAACTACTACTTTATTAAGTGCGAGATATTTGTCTGGAACGTGGTCATCATTCTGTTCTTGATGAGAAACTATACACTATTTGTGAATGATGGCGCTGTCAGATATAAAACATAAAACTTATTCCCTTCTCTTATTTGTTTTTAAACCATCGGCGTAAATTACAATTTCACTGTTGATATTGTCTCCACCTTCATAGGATAGCTGATTTGAATTTAGATAAATCTATGGGTGTTTTTATCAACCTTTATTGGTTGTTATTCATTTGATTTGATGGATATGTAATTTGTCAGAATGGTAAGTCTCGATTAGCATAAAACAGAGGTACAGGTTCCTTAGAATCATGCTGAAAAGATAAAATATATTTACCTTTAAAATATTTTTACAGCACTGTTGTGGAGGCTATTCTTTAAGCTCTTAAAATTGCAAAAAGCAATGATTGCTTTATTGTTGAGAATTTTCTTGTGGCACATATGATTATTCTGGTGACTACCGCATTAGCCAGAATTGTTTCGAGTATTGATTTATAGAAAATCTTAAGATGTGTATCATAGTATATACCTACTTCATAGTGTACATATATGGTGTATCATAGTATATATGTGTATACCTACGACATCATAGAACTTTTGAAAGTGTTACATTGCTAGTACTTTGTGTTTCTAGATGTATGTTCCAATTTCTTTCACTTGTATAAATTCCGATGAATTTTGTGGTAAGGGTTCAACTAAACCTTTCATTTTGCCCATGACTGGTGGGTTTTGCCAAAAATATAGTTGACATAAAAATAGAGCCATCTCAAAATTCCCAACAACCCATGCCCCCATGACAACCAATACTTAAACATTAGAATTATTACAAATGTACGAGCTCCAGCACTATACTAAGGGAAATTCATCCTGCACAGAGTTAATATTAATCAAATAAAATATCTACAGATTAATTCAAATGTAAAAATAATAGCACTTGAATAAATATATATTTCTCTAGGAATTGTGAATATTTTGAAGAAATGTAAAAACCTTATACAAAATGTATTTTTATCGACAATAAATACATCTTAGTTAAAATTAAATATCTCTGCAAAACTATCTAGTTATAAATAAAATGTATTTGTGTATTATGTTTTTACTCCTCTTTTCTATTGTCTTTATTCTCTGAAAGTTTTGCACATTTGCACTTAACATTATCCCTCCATATATCTCTTTCGAGCTCTTTTTCGACCTGAAAGCTTTCTTTTCTCTATCTCAGCAAGATGATACTAATCCTAGAAAAGTAAGAACACTTCACTCTGATGGGTCTTCAGAAACTACTATAGCAGTTGCATTACTGTTTCTCTGTTCCTTTTTTGTGGTTTCGACACTAAAAGGAATTTTCTTCTTTGACATATTCTTCTGCAAATATTGATTAAAATTTTGTCAATAATATTGTGCATGAGAGAAATGAAATTGATATGCAAATCTCGTCTTTTCAAATATCAGGCAAAATTCACGAGTTCGATTTGCATATTACCCGAATGAATTCCAGTTGTTTCGAAACAATACCAATAAATTGTTCTTTGTTTTTAGAATGGCATTGTTTGATCTTTGGGATAAGCAATTTAATTGGTGTATAACTGATTTGTGCCTGGCTATTTTAAGTAGATTCAATTTGGATTATTCCTTACTAGCCGCCTTTGGCGACCAGCTGGTTCGCCATGAGTAATTCGTTCTAAAATTTTCAATTAAATCACATATTCATTAGCCTTGAGGTAATTCCGGGCATGTATTGGCCTGAAATAAATATTTTCTTTAAGATGATGGACGGAAAGTTCTAAAAGTACACCTTTTCCTCATAATATTCTTTAATTTTATAAATCAGTCAGTTTGAACCATCGGTTATGCTTCCAAAATATTAAAAAAAAAATTCGATGATGCTGCCAAAATATTAAATATGTTTTTTTAAAGAAAGCGAGAAAGGGGAAAAAGTATTAAATTAATGATACAGATATTGCAAACGATTACATAAATATGCCATTAAGTCGGGATTTCAATGCATATCCTGTCTAAATTCAATCAGGTTTACAGTAAATAAAGAAGATTTATTGAGTTAATGATTTAGATATTGCAAACGATAGTAGAAACCTTTACTTTGCATTTATTTTTAAAAGAAAATATCACATTTTATATTTATTTTATTTTATCCAGTCACGTGCTGAAAGTTGCATTTCTGTAGATTTATTTTACGATGATAGTTTTTTTTATTCGAACTTCCGGCATTATTTTATTTTTTCCAGTCACGTGATAAAAACATGGTTAAAATATTTCTTTAAAAATTCGTTAAAAAAGAAGCTTAGGTTATAAATTACAAACACTGATACCGTTGGAAAGCTAATTTTTTTATCTTTAAATTGATGTAAAAATCATGTTTCTGCAATAATATTTTCAAAAGTTATAGCGGAAAAACGTCGAAATTTCGCTTAAATTTTAATTTATTCAAATTCTAATTAAAAATTCAAAAAAAAGGGCTCCGAGGTGCGCATTCCGGACCTCCAAGGTATACATGTACCAAATTTGGTAGCTGTAGGTCCAACGCTCTGGCCTGTAGAGCGCCAACACACACGCACACGCACACGCACACACACACACACATTGAGATTTATTATAAGTATAGATAAGCTGCGGATAATATACCTTAAAGATTATAGACATTCTACAGAAAAAAATGTGTTAAAATATCTGAAATATCCTTGTTACTTAGTAAATAATATGAGTGATATATGTTATCTTATAAACTTATTTATATATTTAAAACAGGCAGAAAACACAATGATATTTTCGACAACAGTAGTTTTATCTCAGCAATTTATGAGTCAAATTAGAATTTTTGATATCATAGATACGTCATAATTCTTACTTTTTCTACCATTAATTTTGATCCCTTTGAGAAGATTCAAATCAGTACATCACTGTACATTTTCAGTATAGAATTGTTTAAACAACCTACCAATTAAAATAGTTTTTATTTCATTTTGTCACAAATTTGTAATATTGCTTCCCCTCAGCTGTTACTTTCACAGTAATGAAATAAGTTTTGCACATATTTTAATGGTAACTGAATTGATGTCAGGTCAATGACTTCGCTACAAGAACGCCAAATTTGGAAATATTTTGGCTACATGGAAATGACTGTGGCAATGAGATATTAAATATAACTAATTTATATGAATATAACAGCATTTTAAACTATCATTCGTTAAAAGAATGAGTGAAATATGACGTATTTAATTTGAAATAATTAATCATTCAAATTATACGTTAAGTTTCAAAACATGGTGAATTCAATGTAGGGTTATATGTTTCAGATAAAAAAAAATTAAAACAATGCTACAGTTTAGTCTGTGATAAACACAAGTATATAGATATTTAACCAAAGGAATATTTTTGTGCATATTTGTGTAAATGTGAACTTTTTTCTGCAGCTCTAAATTTATAATTAATACTTTACATGAAAGATCTTAACTATTAATTCTGATGTCGTTCCTTTTTATTCCCTGACAGCTATTCGGAAGATAAGAATGGAATCAAAATGTTATTTCGGCAGCAATTTGTGTGTTGACTTTTCTCAGAACACACATAATGTAAAAATAATTTCAAATCTTTAAGTTGATTTTGAAATTTTTTTAATGTTTCTCCTCTTTTCTATTCGAAAATATTTTTAATTAATAAAACATAACCCTTTTCCAATTTGTATTTTTATTCGCAGTCATACAATATTGGTGACAAAAAACTATTAGAAACCAAAGAGATAACCGAGAGTAATGAAATAAAACTATTAGGAGCTATCAAGAACCAGATAAAACTATTAAAAACCAGAGAGATACTAGTTAGTACGGAAAAGAAATTATTAGGAACCTATCTGGAACAAGAGAAAACTATTAGGAACCAGAAAGATACTAGAAAAAACTGAAAGAAATCTATTAGGAGCCTATCAGGAACCATAGAGATACTAGTAAGTACTGAAAGTAAACTATTAGAAGTCTATCAAGAGTCAGAGAAAACTATTAGGAACCAGAGAGATACTAATATTGAAAGGAAACTATTAGGAGTCTATCAAGAACCAGACAAAATTATTAGGGACCTGAGAATATTGTGGAACTATAATATATCCCTATCCATATGTATATGCATGTTATTCTTCAAAGGCACCAAAAAATCTTATATAATGATATTTGGTATGTTGTTATGCTGTCTTGTTACTTGAATTGTAAATCTTTATCAAATTTTAATCCTAATAAATCGTAACAAAAAGTAACAAGTTTATATTGTTTTCAAAATTACGACTTTAAATACGAAATGCACCATAACATATATATATACAAGATAGTTTAAATGGAATTCCTTTATTCGACTTACTAAAAAAATTAAACGAAGCAGTGAATGAAATAGAAAAAAGTCTTACTAAAACAAATATTTTAAATCCCGGATTTTAAATATGTTAAATAGCAATATTTGGTTGTAAAACTCCGAACATGCTGATGAAGTGGAGTGTTTAATTTTACTCTGGTAATATAAGTAAAGCATCAAAAGCATCGAAGGTAACAATTCATTGCTTCGTCGAAAAATGTCACCAACGAGCAGCAACTAGTTTATTTTTCTAATGTAAAATCGCAACTCATTACTCAGCCAAATAAACAGATTACTCACACAACTGACTGTCACTCAGCGCCAAATTACTCGCAATCTTCAGCCATCGAAACAAGAATAAAAATAAAAATCCCGGAAATATAAGCGTCAAAAATAAATGGCGCAAACACCTCTACGGTAACAAGCTCATTAAAATAAAACGCGACAGCACTACTCCAAAACACCTCAACCCGTCCTGGAACAAGAAACAAAAGTCTTGCTGCTAAAACTGCTCAGACGTCATATCCGGCACTCGATTCTGACTGTTGCCAAAACAACAAAATGAAAAAAAAAATCGATGTCTTAATGGCCACGCCGTGATGCAGTTGCTATGGAAACCGTTCTGCTCCACCGTCTGCTGCTCGAGAACTGGTTTCTATAGTGTGAGCTGAGTTGGAATCATCATCTTAAGCTCAAGAAATGGCCAAGGCCCATTTTTTTATATTTGCTGCAATGGTCAATTTCCAACAGATGCCGTCTACTGCTCTTTTTTGTTGCCATTATTCTTACATTGACTTCCAGAGCCAGGTAGTTTATACCTGAAAAAAAGTTTTTGGCAGAATATACTATTAAAAAATGTGGTTAGTTGTTTCTAAATTATTTTTAGGATAAATAGAAGAATTATTTGAGGCTCTTTAAAGCCTTCAAATATTTATTTTATTGAAGAATGCCTTTTATAACAACTGTTTTATAACATGCATATATTTTAATTGAATATAAACATTAATTTTGGTGAAAAAAAATGATAAAAATAAAATTCCATGCTTTCGTCCATTTTTGTTTGTTTCAAATTTCAAATTCCCTTTAAAATAATAAAACTGCATTTTGTATGAACTCTATGATATTTTTTGTAGATTAAATGAGTTAGTGTTCCATTTACAAGTAATATGAGACATGTTTTGGGAATAGTCAAGTGATATTGAACCGTAGATTATGCATACGATATCCCAATGGGTACAACGGGCCAAGTCTTCATGCCTATCTAGGACGGGAAAAACCCGTGAGAATCACATGATATTTGCATTTATCCAACGCCGAAGCTGTGTTTTACAAGAATATATCTATGGTTTTATAAGTAAAACAAATAATATAAAAAAATTAATTCAATTTCTATTTATGTCAACAAAAATAATTATTTTTATTATTTTTATTAAAGAATTTTCTAAAAAAATTATTAAGTATAAAAAATAATTGATTTTAACAAGAATCTATTTAAAGTATCAAAAATTAATTGCATTTAATTAACGAGTTAATAATTTGAAAAAAAACTGCATTCACATCAAATATCATTCACTTGAAGTTAAAAAATGTATTTGGACTTGAGTACATGAATAAAAGTATTTTATAAAAGACTGAAAATAAACAAATTATATAAATAATACATATATAAGAAAAGTGTGAACTAATAAAAGAAATTGAACAACATCTGAAAATTTCGCTTAAAAATAATAAATACTCTGCCACAGCTTGTTCTAATGCAAATATTTTTATTTATTTATTTATTCTCCATTTTAGAAAGTAGGAATTTTCTTAAAAGGAAGAAACATTTTCAGAAGTAGTTGGCAATTATATAACATCTTTGTTAATCTATATTTTTTTTAAATATAAATATGCTGTTATAAAATTTTATAAATTTTATTTATTAAATATTTAACATACTGAAAGGATTTTATAGAGAAAAGTATTTTACGAAACCACTGATGAATCCTAAACTCATCTTAGAATATTCGAAATAGAAAGATATTTTATAATTTTTGAATAGTATTTCTATATATTCGAGTTTTCTATATACAACTGAAATATATAATGAATTCTTTAGAGTAAGATATGAAATTTTCTAAAGTAATAAACACGCTATTTCTAAAAAAAAAATTTAGAAAAGGAAAGAAATCAAAACCCATTGATGATTACAATTATGGATATTTTATTCATCGTAGAATAAAAATATGTTAAATATGTTCGAAATTCAAGGGTTTCGATTTACATTTTTTTTATATATTCTGTTCCGATTAATGAAATTTTTTGGAACTTTTTTGAAACAGTTGTTACATCTATGAATTTTTGGTTCATTTCAGAATATTCAAGTTTTAATTGTGACAAAAAAATTTGTAAAACAATATATTTCTATTTCCGAAACTAAACAATAATTTACAAAGAAAAAAGTCAAAAATTATTGATGGTTATCATTATGGATATTTTAATCCTCTTAGTATACAAATGCATGAAATAACTTTGAAATCCAAAGTTTTAGTTTATAATTTGTTAATATTTTATTAATTTTGTTCCGATTAAGAAAGGTATCTACAGAGATAACACTTTTTAAAACAGTGGTTACTGCAACATAATCTAGGCTAATTTTAATATTATATATATAATTTCCCAAAATATTTATCCACTAATAATAATTAAAAATATTTTGAAAGGAAAAGTTTTTCAGAAACCTATAAATAATGATTACCTTTAAAAACTTTTGTTCACCTTAAATACATTTTAGGAAAAAGTACAATTACAGATTTTTCCTAATATATTTATCTTATAACTTTAAATGTACAATTCTTGTGTTTATATATTAAATAAATCTCCGAAACTGTCATACCAGTTTGAATCTCATTTTATATTTAGATAAGGGTTTGCATTTTAAATTTATATATTATTTGTATTTCCTTCATAAAGGCGATTGTACATTTCACACACAAAGACAAATTATAATTATCCATCAGAGAAGTCATCTATCTACTCTCATACTGACTATATCATATAGCAGCATCTTGGACCCGTTTTCATCATGATAAAATTGAGGGTGATTTCAAAAATATAGGTAATTATAGATAATTGTAATACAGCAGAATGTTTCTAATAGCATATTAAACTAAATACATTCGTGATTTTTTTTTATTTAAATGATTAGTTCATATGTAGGTGAGACTGAAAAATATTCAGATGTAATCAATACGTGATTCGTATCTAAACATTTTCTGTCAAGAATACAATTAGAAAATCTATAAAGCTAGGTCTTCCAGATATTACATTATTTTTATATTAACATAAAAAAATCAATTCATTTCCTACTTAGGTCAACAAAGAAAAAAAATAGTTAATTTTTATTAAATAATTATCAAAAAATTAGTGACTCTCTCAAGAATTGAACTCGCATTCTTCAGCTTCACCTGAAGAATACTAAAATCCTTGCATTTTACCGATTGAATTCCTGCCTGACGATTTCGATTTTCATTATAAACTGCTAAAACTCTATTTAAGTATTAAAAATCAATTAAATCTCATTAATGAATTAATAATTGAAAAAAAACCTGTATTAAAATCGAGTGCCACCCTCTACGAGTTTTACAAAATAAATTGCAAAAATTACAAAACAACTTGAGTGGGTGAATAAAATGTATTTTATTAACGACTGAAAACTTGTACAAGACACATAAATAAATGTGTATAGGGAGAGTATGAACTAATAGTAGGAATTGAAAATACATTTAGTGGTTAAACAAAACATTTTAATAACTATTGATCCTATTGAATATTGTAATTATAAAATAGTATTCAAAACCCAAGCGAATAATATAAACTAGTATTCTATACAGTCTTTAATGCAACCTCAAATAAATGTTCTGTTTTCTTTGAGTTTGCTGTCGACAGTAAAAATCAACAAGGAATTTCCAATGAACAAAATACTCTTCTCGGGATTATAATCGATTATAGGGTTAGTGGAAGATTGTAGCTTTCTGCGCTTCTTTTTCTGATTCTTCATTTGCTCTCGAAAAATGACGAAGCAAAACAGAAATAATTGATAGTGACAGTGATGGATGCAGCTTGGAACGCCAGTTGGCGGTAAACTTGGAGTATAAAAATTTGATATATATGAAGCTAAAGATGACTTATCTCAAATTTGGCAGATGTCAGGCTATTAAGTCATTTATTTAAAAATATATAAGTCAAAATTTCATATTTCAAAGGGATTGATAATATAAAATGGATGAGAACAGAACATTGATCTGACAATTATTTCTGTACTTTGTTGCTTTAAGATAGTTTACGCAATAAATACGCTTATAAATTCATTTCATATAACAGGAAAATTCTAACATTCATTTGTTATTAATAAGCACCAAGCATTACTAATTTATCTTATTGCGTATAATCCAAAAACATAATAAATATTTTAAGTTTATTAAAATAAATTTAAAATTCTAACATTTATTAATGTACTAAATAGAAGAATACAAAAATTTTATCAATTATAAAGAATTAAAAGCACTACTGGTATGGAAATTATGTCCGGTATGTGTTTATGCGATATCAAGTGTAATAAGCTCTAAAATGTTTTAAATGATAAAAATGCTTCATTTCATAAGATAACATGAAATGCACGTATCCATATACGACAGAATATTCACAAATTTAATGATTATAGAAATGAACGTCAGATTAAAATTACGCACTTATATTTAATAACTAAATATCTTTAATTTCAAAAAAAAAAACCCATTAAAGGGATTTTATCGTTTATCGGTCTACTCTTTAACGTGTATATCAATGCGATAATACAAAAATGAAACAATTTATGTAAATGAAATGGGATTTATTACTTTAAGGGATAGGAAGGATTTAAATGATAGCAAATTTGAGGTGATGTCGTTTAGGGATTGATCGTCTGTCAGCTGTTCTTTCATAAGTGACTAAACACAGTAATTCCTAAATGCAATGTCTAAATCAATGAAATTGGATATTTATTTTCTAAACAACTTTAAAAATTTGTGTGAAATTTTAGTTACTATCTGTTAGAAAAAAAATATGATCGAATGTATTTTCGGTCCCCAAGAACTTGTGCTTTGACAGTATGACATTGATTGGCATGTTTAAAACCATGTGGTCAGCCTTGACCCACAAGAGTTTTTTTACGTATTAATAACTGAACTCACACTTACTAGAAACACATGTTGATTATGATGCCGTGTCTGTGTTAACATGGAATTGAGATGCAGTGGCTTCTGAGGGTAAAGACCCCTGAGCACCCGAAGGCAGAAGTCTGACTTCTAGCTCAAATGAATATGACACACACACACACATTCGCTTACACAACACCTTTTTGCAGTGGGGGACTCATTTACACATTTCACAGATAGGGCACAAAGGCAGAACAACCCTGCCCAAACCAGGACTCGAATTCTTGGTGCCCACATCGCGGGAAAGATGTAATACCCCAAAGACATGACGCAGGTACTAGAATTTATTTTTTATTATTTTAGAATTTATTTTAGAAATTATTTTTTTTTTCACAATTTTTCAGTATTATCATAATTAGAAAAATTTCGTGAAGAAATTAATGCAACATAGAACATACAAACATATTAAAGAATGACATTTTAACGCCATGAAGGAGATCACTGGTGACCTCAGTAAAATAAATGTATTATGAATGATAACAAACATTAACATATAATTAGTACTTCAGCAAATTATCCAAAGCATAGTGAAAAATTAACGTCGACCAGGTAAGCCATCCATGTGAAATTAACTTGGCTTTAAAGGCGATAATCAACAAAGATAACGCGCTAGTAGGCTGTTTCATAATTATTGTTCGCAAATGACGTATGATAGTCATGCGGTTTTATTTATATGAGAAAGTATGTGAGAAAATTTTGAAGTCACTCTTTCCATGTATAACTATTTTGCATAGAACATTTCATAAATCTCCCACACGAAGCGACCATTCCTAATTTTGTATAAAATAGATTTTATGTATTTAGATTTGAGGAATGAGAGAAAGCAGTAAAAGTCACTTATATCAAGAGTTTGGAATGCAAAATATGTCCTAAAATTGTGTGCTACAGGTGAGATCAATAACAAATATGCTATACACAGTAGTAAGTATTTTTTATTATGTAATAGTTTTAATTTGTAAAATAAAATAATAAATGTTTAGTACTAAGTTTCGAGAATGTAGTTATATTAATTCTAATTTAGAAGCTTATTTATATTTGTTAAGTAATAATTTTGATAAATAAAGTAGTATGTAAAATTTAGGATTCGGAATTTTTCTATAACATTTCCAAATAAATTCACCATTCTCTGCAAATAACTCCTTGAAATAGAGCTAACATGCTTCATAGAAATTAGAAATGCATTTATCTACCAACAACAATCCAAAAGCAAGAAACATTTTTGCCTTTAAAACCCCTAAAATAAATTTGAATAATAACGTTGATAAAATATCTCATAAATAATAAAATATATTTTATCATTCTACAGAGGAGAAATTAATTGAAACTTGAGGCAATTTAAAATTCAGATTAACTCAAATTAAAGTTTTAGAATTTGTCCATTGTATTTTTTTTTTGCTTTATTCTTGCCATCTGTGCGACATTTTGTATAGAAATGTATCAACTAGGTACTTATTAAATATATCAACGAAAAATACCTTTGATAAGTATTTGATTTGTTTATAATAACAATACCTTGATACAATCTCTTTCTTTATTTTCGGGACAATTTATGGCTACATAACTTAGTATTGCTTATTTCTCTTATCAAACAAAGAGGAATCCATAAAACAATGAAACAAAAACAAAGTGTCTGCAACGAAACGAATATTGGGACATATATAACACAATTTTCATCACTATCTGATAAACACTACAAGCAAGAAAAACATCCTTCTTTATACTGGGTAAAAAGAAATAAAAGAACACTAGAAAAACATCCAACAACCGCACTGCAAAGTAAAGATATAAATGTTTTCCTTGCAACAAGGCTACCCACCGGATATTGAAAAATTTGTTGCCCGGATTGACCCGAATTTCTTCTTGTCAAAAGAGTTTAAAGGATTTTCATCAAAACATCTTTTCCTCTACAAGCTGAATACTTTTCTCCCAATAAACTATTCTAAGGATGTCTTGCCATTTATTTATTTAAGGCGCCCGGCCAGAGGATTTCTTCCACATACATTGCCTTATTGCTTTTTCTGGAAGAGATTTGCCATCTGTCAAGACGGGGGAATGAATATAAACCTATTTTAAATTTAGACAACACTTATCCTTGTTCTTTTAGTAAAGGGTTATTTGTTCTATATTTTTGAGCCATTTTCGAAAAGGTGCGTGATAGTAGTAAACGTGTATTGAATAAAGATATGATAAATTTGAAACATAAGGAAATAAGATTTTATTTAGATAACTAGGTCAAGATGTTCAAAATAAAGAGAGGTAATAATTCAAGGAATTTCAAACAATTTATCTATTTATGCTTCTGTGTATTTATAAAAACAATTTCCGCTGTGTTGTTTATACAGAATCTAAAATATATATATTTAAAGAAGTATGCCTAAAATAAAAAAGCCATTCTTCAAATCAAGAAACAGAATCTATTCTTAAATTTTTATTTCAGGTGGAAGCTTTTGACTCTCAAATATTATCATTTGCCATCAATCCACCACCACCACACATTTCCAAAAACACTGCTCCAGTGTTCTGTGGAGAAAAAAAGTAGCAATAATGTGCCATAATTCCTTCAATGTTAGATATATTTGAAATTTGAATAAACATATAAGAATAACACATGTCCAAGAGCAGAAGCTCCTTATCCTGAATTGAAAATTCATCAATAACTTTTTTCTACTTTTGAACAGGATATTGATGGTCATTTTAGATGTTTTAAGTACATTATTTCAGGAAATATTAATGAGATACTGGACATTTAGATGAATAGAAGTTTTTAACAGTTATTTTTATCACGGAACAGTGGTGTTGCTTAGATTATTTCATTACTAAAATAATATAACTGCAACATTACCGAATGTACAAAGTTTTCATGGTACTTTTCCGTTGTATAGGAGCCACGAAATAAACTCCAAAAAAGTCGCCAAATAATCGTCAGTCAGGAAAAGTTAAAAATCGCCATAAAATGCAAAATTACGTTAAATTAAGTTTCAAATTTATCAAATTCATGTTATTCAATTCACGACTTTGTCCGCGCATATTGGCGTCGTTTGTTTTCCCCATCGCTTCGCTTGGCAATTTGACTTGAGTTTTTCTCACATTGGCCACATCTTGAGCCCATATAATGGAAAAGTACCGTTTTCTCTTATCTCCGAATAAAGTTATCAGGAAGATACTTTAAAGCTAAAGCTTATGATCACCGCAGCACTAGACCTTACACTAAAATTAATTTCGAGAATTTTTGTCCCTTTTTGTCGAATATAGATAGTTTATTTTACTATCTAAATCATCAAAACTCTTGCTATTTATAAGGTAACTCAATAATGGAGAGTGAATTAAAAATTTTGGGTAAATGAAAATTTTAGAACGTATAAAATGAAATGCAGTTACGAGATTACACCTGTCTTTCTCAAATTCAAGCTATTCTTTCTAAGCTGAATATTTTTACAGATACATAACATCCCCTCTCCTTTCAAGCAGTTCGTAGATGAAATCCATAATTCTAATCTTTTGTTCAGTTTGTCTGCTTTAACAATATATTTACTGAGCCCGCAAGTGACTATATAAAATGATTCGACAATAATAGGATCAATAGAGAAAATAATTTCGTTCTATGTAAAATTGTTTATTTTACTTTTTAAATCATCAAAACTGTTACAATATATTTGGCAACTGATAGGAGTTTTCATATGAAATAAATATTGAGATACTTAGATTTACTAACTTAATCTACTATATGGATAATATAGTCCTTTTTCATTTGTTTTGAGAACAGCGGCAACTAAAGCCACAAGCTTGTGCCTAGGGATAGTAGAGTGGCAAATCGGTTAATTTATTGTTATTCTAGTTGCCAAAGAAATAAATTAAAAATATTCTAGTTATGTATTGCCTGAATGAAAAGTGGACAAATTGAATCAAAATAACATCTTTACAGGAAGTCAAAAGAAATTGTTATGGGTGTTGCATCTCTTAAGTAGAATGCGTCGGAACCTGTTTACAGAATAAATTTTCTATAGAAAGATGGTTCTTACATACAATTTATGTATAAAGATAGATCTTATATACAATTTCTGTAGAAATATGGTTCTTATATACAATTTCTGTTGAAAGATGGTTCTTATATACAATTTCTGTAGAAAGATGGTTCTTATATACAATTTCTGTAGACAGATGGTTCTTATATACAATTTCTGTAGACAGATGGTTCTTACATACAATTTATGTAGAAAGGTGGTTCTTACATACAGTTTCTGTAGAAAGGTGGTTCTTAAGGAAGTCCTACACAGCTTTCTTCACTTCTTTCGAATGGAAATGTGCCCCATGCATTATTATCTTAAGTGGTCCAAGGATGTGGAAGTCACAAGGTCAAAAGTTGACAGTATAGTCGGTGTTCCAACACTTCCCTACATCATTTTTTTAAGGTAATCTGTTTTTCACGGAAGACGTGTGTGAGGCATGGAGATGGATCACTTGTTGTGTGAAACGATCTAGCTGTTTGCTTTTTATTGCTTTCAGTAATTTCGTCAGAATATATCAGTATTGTGAAGAATTGATATAGTTCCTTTGGGACAAGAAATCAGTGAAAAGTAGATCATAGTTTTTGTAGAATCATAAACCGCATTACCGCCTGTTGGTCCGATCTGGATGCATCTATGTATAGCACGATTTTATTTTCAGTCAATTTGCACTGCCAGGATTAGCTTTCACTGTTGAACATCGTTGGAAATGCATACTTTCTACCGCACTTTATATCCTTGTTTGGTGACGCTGATATACTACAGTGTAATTGTAAGCTTTTCACTTATGTAACGGCACTTAGGGCACACACCTAATCAGAATACATCAGAATACAGTTATTTTGATGCTATCGCAAGTGTCCACTTTCCATTTGGACAACCTTTATATAGCATATTTGGACTACAACGAATGCTTTATGAATTATTTGGTGTATGATTACTGATGAAATTGCTTGTGTTACATCCCAAAATTAAGGACCCTAAAATAATAATATTTAATATACTATATTTGTTTGAAATTTTAATTTTTATTCTAATATATTATAATTATTAAATACTTCCATTTTTAAACAAGGGGGTAGAAACTAATAAATATGGTTAATACCTCTAGATTTATTTCATTATTCATTTTTTTATAATGTAATTAAAAATAATTAAAAAAGAAATGAATTATATTTTCAGGAAATTATTAAAGCAAAATACTTATACAGCTTATAAATATAGCAAATAAAAAGCACACATACATACATATGCAAATATACACACACATACACATTATGTATTATATATATGGGTGTGTGTGGTTAATTTTTGTCACTTTATTCCTTTTTTCGCAATATAAATAAGAAAATAAAACAAATCATAAAGTTCAAAAGTGAAACAAATCATAAACATGTTGCTAACTTTAAAAATCTATTAAAATAAGAAATTAAATCATCCATTATTTTAACATATGCCTAAATTAAAACGAAAGATATGCCTAATCTTCCACAAACCACTCACTAACACGAATAAAGATAAGATATGACAAATATATGACTGCTATCTTTATGGACAGGAAATAAACTCTCATTAAATTTAAAACAAATTGATGAGTATTATTTGTAAATTATGAAGATTGAGTGACCGGAGAATCGTGGTCGTCTGGGGAAATACGTGCTACAACTGTGATTGTCAGAACAGATCATTTGCGGTTGTCATTATCCTCAGTTAATTCCTCTAAGGTTGGCTTGGAAAAATAATACTTTAATTACCTCAGCTCTAAGTGTTTACGCCGCTGTAAAGGAAACTTTGTTATGAGCTGAGGTAATTTATGGTTCTGTAATTAAGATTATCATTACTTATTCCAGAGACATAGTTAGTTTTAGGAAACTAACATGATTTATCATCGTTTCGACTAATACGGTTGAATGTTAATTTAGTAGAAGACGATAAATAGAATTAGTGTTTCTCTTTTAATGCATAATAATAACATATTATGAGGATTTGTTATTAAAATGTAAATAATTCTAATTTAGAAATTTTATAGGAAAATTGTTGGATTTGAATGTTGTCTTATTTATTTTATTGTTATTTTGAGGCTGTCTTACTTGTTTGTTTGTTGATCAGGAAATGAAAACAAGTTCAATAAACTCTTTTTCTTGGTCAATTGAAATTAATTTAATATAAATTTATCTAAAATATACAGAAATCATTGTAGAGTTTACACAAGATTAAATAGTTTGCAAATGATTTTCAGTTTAAAATATTTGTAAGCTAGGGAAAGTTTTGATGTTTATAAATCTACGTTTATTTGTTTTTTATATTATATTACATAGGGAAATCATGATGAAACTAAGGAATTTAGAAGTAATATTAAGTAATTAAGTGTAGAAATATGCAGTAATTAATTAACTTCAATTTAATCACCAGAAATTTCGCATAACACTATTAAAGAATAATAAGATTCGAGAAGAAATATTTCTTAATCATGTGAAAGCATGTTAAGAGCAATCATGTTAAAGAAGTAATCATGTTCAACAATATAAAAGATAAATTTTATATAAAATATTCAAAGTCCTTTTCACTATACTATTTCAAATGGCTCTGTAAATTTATTTTCACATTTTATTTTTCATTTGTACATATTTAAATATCTTTTTTAAGTGTTAGATATAATTATAGGCAATTTATTTTATAAAATTACGAAATACGAGTGTTTAATTCAGGGACATATAAAAGTACGTTAAATTTGGCTCTAGTATTGACATGACTTAAATATTGTTCAGGAGCCTCAATATGTGATAATATTTCAAATTTATAATTGTAGAATTTCACAATTTCTTCTGACTATGATTCACTTCAAGCAAATAAAGGTGAAGAAAAAAAATCTGATCAGATACTAACATTAAAATACGATTGCAAGAACATTTTGGTTTCTAAAATTCTAAGATGATAAGAGTGCCTTGAGTTTATCCCCTCTGCAATCCAATATAATCTGAATTGGATCTCAAAACCGCTTAGAAACATGGTGAAATTACTTATAAATTTAGAAAATTTTTATTATCTATCCTTATTACATACATTTCTCATAACAATAATACCTATTCCACTAATTCTCCTTATGATACACTGTTATAATTTCTGCATTTTCTCCGTGGTAACAAATTATGTGGTACAATATTATATTATTCAGTATTATACGATATACTTAATATTGCTGAATGCTTTGATATATGTGCATGCTATCTGAATCCTGATACTTAAAACAGAAATCCACCTGCTGATCCGTGTATATTTTATAGAATGGTCCTAAAATATTTTAATGATTAAAGAAGTTATTATAATTTGATATGAGGTTGTTGTAACGAATTTTAAAGGCGTTTATAAAGATTTTAATAAAACCACTTACGTAAATGAATTTCAGTGTAAACAATCTTGGTTACTTGAAGATTAGCAAGACGGCATTCTAATTTTGCCAGGTATTTTTCAATACAGGTTGTTGCAAGAAATATTGAAAATGATAGATCCGTCATATAACCAGGAACAAAGGTCGCATAGAGATAGAGGGCTCTAACGCCGGTAAATGGCGTTAGAGTCAGTCACAAGAAGGCGCGGTACAAACAAGAACTGAGCGAATGCTCCATTAAAATGTGGTCTAGCATTGTAGGAGACTGCTTATTTGGTCCATACATTAATTCAGAAAGACTTAACGATTCCATTTATCTAGCATTCTTACAAGTGTTTCCTTCAAAAATGCTGATTCGTCAACACATTTAATTTCAACACTACGGAGCTCCAGTACATTTCAACGCAGACGTCAAAGCACATCTGCAAGTTACTTTACCTGGCGGCTGGATTGATCATGGTGGCATAATCGCATGTCCACCACGATTACCAGATCTTTCGCCTATGGGTTTTTCTTATGGGGAGTTTTAAAAAGCCCTATGTATGATACACCTACTCAATTCAATAACACACGAAAACAACACTATTTCTGCATTAATTGTAATAGTTACTAGACTTGCTCTAATTAACTTTAACACACACAAATAATTATATTTTTAATTGAATTGGAACAAAATAGTAATACACCGTAAGAGGAATGAAAATACCCGTCGTGTTCATGGATTCCATCTTTCAAATAATAACAAATAGATTCAGGAACTCTTATTGAAGATAGAAATATAATTTAAAAAAAGGAAAAATAAGACAGCAAATTTCAAGTTATCATGAGAGAAAATTATTTTTAAGTCCTTATTTTTCTCAATTATTTTAAGTCATTAACCAGTTTAAACCGGTGTGAAACAATTACGAGGCTTCTCCATCAGTCGCTATCCTTCCTTTCTCTTTCTCTTTATAATATGTTATATTATATATATATTATATATATAACTACAAATCACAGAGGGCTTAAAGACATGAAATTTTCAAATAATTTTAAACTTTCAAAAATTTTCAAATATTTACAGAAGCACATGGATCTCTATCCATGCCTATGCACAGGTTGGTAACTGGTAAAAGAAGCCAAGAGTTAAATGTATGAAATTTAATTAATGGCATCATCACAATTTATCCGTATAATTTTTTTAATATGATGCAATATCTCTAAAACGCACCAAGCTACATGTTTGAAATTAAGAACGAGATTTTCTTTAAATATATTTTGATATAGTTTGAGAAAAGAGAAAAATACTTTTTCTTAATAAATGTTTACTATATTTACAACATGACAAAATTTTGCACAAAAGATCTCGTTAGAACGTGCGAAAAAGTCGAAGGAAATATGTTATAACAATGTATGAACAATTGAATAGATCAATTGATATTTATTCTCGACAGCTTGATGATCTATCATTATTTGACGTTACATTTCATAAAACTACATACATTTTAAAATGTTACATTATTTTTTTAAAGTAAATTCATTATTTGAAGTATCTTTAAGACTACAGATATTAATTTTCCATGTAGAGTAATGACTTTAAATATTCATTTTGATCTAAATTAATATTTATATGACAAAAGATCTAAAGAATCGCTTATAAAATATTAACATTTACTAATATATATACTGAGATATTAATTTGCTGGATAGATATTAAAACATCTTTTTTTTCAGACTAAAATGTTAAGCAAAAACAATTAAGCAGCTTTATTTAATCCTCTGCCATGAATTCCATTTCGACAAACGATTTTTTTTAGTTCTTGATATGTAATACCGAGAAAATAAAATTCCAGTAATCTCATAATCTTTTTCCATGTAATTAACATATGAATTCTTTTTGATACATAAATTCAATTCCTTTTCTTAAAAACTGAAAATTAGAACTCCGATTTAATCTGAAGTCAAGCATAAATGTTGTAATGTGTCTGATTAATTAATTTCAAATAAATTTTCTTCTATAAAAGTATGCAATGATTGTTTAAATATTCACATTCATAATGGTTTAAATATTTATCTCAAAATGGAACTAAGGACATTTTGATACTTTTGATATATAAAAAATAAAGGCGGAAGTCAAGGATAGGAAATTTGAAAATCTAATTATTCATTTGAAAATCCTTTTTTTTACCTACAGGAATATTTCCAAAAGTGGCATGGGTTCTAGATTACAAATATTAAACTCTTAGCAAAGTATAAAAATCAGTATTGATTGATTATATTAATATTTATTGGCTATTTAAAATACGATTAGATTGTTATTTGCGAATTTGTTAGGAGAATATACAGAATAAATGTTATTCTGAATATTTAATATCAATTTTTCTTAGTGTGTTTGACATTAATTTTATAATTAAAAAACACTTTAATTTCTAATCAAAATCCTTTTCTACTGCTGGTATAAATTTACATGGTATATTCCTTAACTTTACTAAATTTGCATGGTATATTCCTTAACTTTTCTAAAAACATCTGATTGCCGAATTGTTTTTAATCTTATCGTTTTCAAATCAGAAATCTTATTTAAAAATGACCGAACTATTCTTTTCTAATCATATTTTTGCAATATCCACTTACATTTATTCTTTTGAATGAACATGAAAAACTTAGATAATAGTTAATATAATGGATGTCCCAAAATAAGCAAGATTTCAATTTGCCCCCATTCGTAAACCCATTAAACAAAAACCATTTGGAAATTGATAATTTAGGTTAGTAAAAATGAAGTAAACTACTTGTTTTCCTATTTGAATAATATTTTTAAAAAATGAAATATCCCGGTCATGGTCCAAAAATTTGACAATTTGCTCTTTAGATCGTTTGATTTAAAATCATCGGATTGCTTTTAATTGAGTAATTTGATGTCAAAAGTGTATTGCCAACAGGCATGCGGTTATTGAAGATATAAATTCAACACTGCGATGAAATTCAGCCACATTTATGCAAACGGGTCATGGAAAATTTCGAACAAAGAATCACGTGTGCCAACAAAATTCTGGAAGCCATTTATCCATACATAAATCCTTATCTGTGTTCTTTAAGACTCAATAAAGTTTGAGCAATTTAAAGAAAAAAAGGTGTTTTTTATTTAATGTTGCGTTAATACATTGTTCTATCGTAAGACACTTCATTAGTCTTAAACTATTAGCTGCCTAATGGGTTTTTAAATAGGGTTGCCAACATTTTACTACACGAATGGTGGTAAAGTCAAATTTTGCTTCCATTTCGAAACACTCTTTATAACGGAAAGACAAACGAAACAACAAAGTAAGTCATTAAATATCAGGAACGATTAAAGAATTTGACGCACATCAATGATATGTGATAATATTCTTTAAATTAATTAACAATACCATTATCTAAAAGATTACGAAATGTTAAGAACACATCATTATTGCTAATTACGAATTTCTTAATCATCATAATGCAAAGACATAAAACCTTTGTAACTACAACAAAGCATACATCATTTGTATTCAAACAAGTCAGGAATATTTATTTAACATTGGGATGCAATAATTATTGGGATGTTAATTGGAAACAAATTTCATTGGAATGAAACTCGGTCAACAAGAGTTTGGAGATAAAAATCAAAATGTCCCCTAGCTGTTTAATTAACCTGTGTTGCGTATATTTACTTTGGAATTGAATTAAATAGTTGCATTTCATACCAATCTCTCATTTGACTTATGAAGCAAATGGTAAAGAATGCAAATTAGGTGTGGGATTTGATGTCATACACAAGGAAGTAAAGCAAATAAAATAATTTATATTTTCAGTCTGTAAACTGCAGTTATTTCGATGTTATAGTTCAAATATAGTTTATCTGCAATATAAAATCCAAAATTAAAAAAAAGTTTCAAGAAAATACGTCTATTTATATAAAAAAAATATGTATACGAATAACATAATGGCATATATATATATATATTGTATAAGATTGTAGGATATTAAACCATACTCGTAATATTGTATTCAAAATTATTATTGAATATAGAGCATATACATTGCAATAGCTCACATTGTACAACATTGTATAAGGTTAAACAACTAGCAATATTGTATTAATATTCAGCAGTTTTGTAAATATTATTAAATACTAAATGATATGACATCATGCAATATTATACTATGTTGTGCAACAGTTGTGCTGCCTAGGTACATCTGACAGTTTAACTTTCTTGTACACAAACATAGAGAAATTACTGACACCAACAAAAATTAAATTTCAAAATTTTTACGAATCTCCCTGCTTTAGATTTTTTCCGAGTCCAATAAACTGGGGTTTTTTGTTGGTCTGACTGTAAAAAAAAACTAATTGAAACTCACTGCAAACGTATAAAATTTGGTACACAATCTTCACACAAAGTCTACAGATTTTTAATAAATTTGATGTGAAATATTTTCAGAATTTGAACTTGAAATTTTGATGATTCTCCGTGTTTTCACGTCTAAAAAAACACGTTTTTAGAATTAACTCTGTTTGTCCCTCGGTCTGTGACAAAAATAACCGAAACTCCTTTTGAACTAGAAGCATAAAAGTTGGTGCATAATCTTTAAACGAAATTCGACGATTTCTACCAAATTCTTAGCTAAATATGTTCGGAAAAATGAAGTACACATATTTAACATCTGCAGTTAGGAAATCTATGAAATTTCTAAGCAAGCTTGTCTAAGGAATGATTTTCTCTCGGGCCACATTTACAAACATTTAAATGATATAACAGAAAAATTCATTTATTTAAACATATCAAATTTCATTTGAAATTTTACTATTGCAATTGTAGTTATGTATGAAGCTTTGGTTTCATTAATCTAGAAAAAGAATGCACCCAAATAAGGATTAATTACAAACTGTTTTTAATTATTATAAGGCAGAAACAATACAAATTTCTAAATTCATACCAAAGATTTATTTCCTGACTATTATCAACCAATGACAAAGCTCAAAACTTTTTAAGAGCTAAAGAAATAACAATTTCATTTGGAAGTATGCGAGAAAGCTTAAAGCAGACCATTTCTTCCAATTATTCTAAAATTATATAAAAGTATATAATTCTAAAATACAAGTTATGAAAAAGAATATAATCAAATTATATAATGATGTATAATTCTCTGTATATTTTAAAATTATATGAACATAGATGATTTCATTTATATAACGATAGATATTTCGTACTAACAGTTCGGAATTTCTTACTTTTTTGTAAAAAATTACTTTGATTGCAAACTACTTGTTATTTATTGCAACTTCATGCGTTTTAATTTATATTGAAAAAACTATTTTTAATGTGATATGCTTAAAGAGGCTCTTTTTGCATTAACATATCTAATTTATAAAAATTAACTGTCAAATCTAACTCCGAATTGACATAGTGATATTTATAAAAAGTCCTTTTCTGAATAGTGCTCATTGAATGTTCATTTCATAACTTCATATTCTTTTATATGTAACTCTTTTACTTTTTATATTTCTTTAAAAGTCTAAAAGATTGCCATCCGTATTTCTGAAAAGAGTACTTTTTTTCAATTTTCAAAATACTTAATGCAAATTATTCTACCAATATTCTCGTTAAAGATTCTTAAAGCGAATCCTTAAAGAGAAACACCTATCTTGGCAACTTCGACATATATTTATAAATATCACCTGTGAACTCACTTAATACTTTTCAATCGCATACTTTTACATTTATAAACAGTACTGAATATCGTCAGTGAAACGATGATGCCACAGATTTTTACAAATAAGTTTCGAATTTATTTGAATATTTTTCACGATCTCGGCAAACAAAATTCAGTTTCCTTTCTCGAGGACCATATCCCATGAATATGTATGTATTCCCAGATATTCCTGTTCATCTAGCTTATAAAAATTATGCATCGAAGAATTCTAATGCAACTCTGTTTATTTTAAGCCATGCGTTTACTTTTGGATTTTTAAATTGTTTAAATTAAAGTATCTTAAAAATACATAAGAGCTTATGGTAAAATCCTATTTTAGCCCACCTCTGACGACTTTTTCAAAATCTCGCCAAATTGAAAGTATTTGAATTAAAAGGTTAAGAAAAAAAAAGAATTCTTACCTTTCGCCAAAAAATTCTTATTATTCGCCAAAGGTGGGCTAAAATACCCGAGCTTATTTGTGCCAAGTAAATATTGATTTTTGTCACACCGTTTGTGAATTTTGTGGCAAAGGATTACTAATACATTTACGAGGATTTTACTTTCATTGACTTTTTTTATTTATCTTTTACATTAACAAATGTTTTCCATTCTATTAACTAATGGGATTTCCTTGTCGTTGTCGAAAAGAAATAAAATTTGCCGAGAGAATGTTCATACTAGTTTATGAAAGAAATTTCAAGTTTGTGGTGCTGATATTCTTAATCCTGAGGTATTTATTATACAGGAAACCATTTAAATTTATTTGTTTTTATATCTACTAGTGATTTGTCTTAAGGAATGTATAATATTTTAAAAGAATAAGTAATATTAACAAATAAGGTCTTAATTTCAATCTTGTATAATTCGACAGTTTACTCTCCACCTCATTTAAAAGGAATGAAGTTATTTAAAGTTGGGTAAAATCCTATTTTAGCCCACCTCTGGCGACTTTTTCAAAATCTCGCCAATTTTTCAAAATCACGCCAAAGCGAAAGTATTTGAAAATAATCGAAAGTACCAATAATTTTAAATAGTTTTCTAACGGAGTTTAAATAAACCAATGAGGTTCCGTAGGGTTGCCGCATTTCTCTTCAGATGTTGTCAGGGTTGCCATTTAAAAATCATTATCGCTGATAATTTGGCGAGTTTTTAAATTGGCGTCAGTGGTGGGCTAAAATAGGATCGACCCTAAAGTTGTTATGATATTTCCAGGTCGCTTAATTCAAATTATCCTCACTCCGATATCTAATTACATCAAATAAGCTATATAATAAAATTTTGGAATAACCACTAGCATCATTTAAGAAGATTAAAATTGATTAAAGTCGTTAAGATCTTTCCGAATCTCAGAATTAAATTTCTGCTCTCTTCTCCCCTTTTATTTCTAATTACACGAAATAAGTTATATAACGGATTGTTGAAAGAACTATTCTGTATCAAATTACGCACACTCATCTTCCTTGATATCTAAACATGCCAAATAGGCTTCATAGCTTATTTGTGGAATAAAAATGCTATTGTTTAAAAGAAGAAAAATTGTTTACTGTCGTTATGATTATTCCAGATCACTTTTAAATTACCTAAACTT
Source organism: Argiope trifasciata (assembly GCA_026543055.1). Classification (NCBI taxonomy): domain Eukaryota; kingdom Metazoa; phylum Arthropoda; class Arachnida; order Araneae; family Araneidae; genus Argiope; species Argiope trifasciata. The sequence continues at coordinate 4,766,934 of JAPMOQ010001131.1, read as the reverse complement.
TTCTTTCTCACCGATATTTAAACTACACCAAATGTACTGTGCATCAAATTTTTGAAATAATCATTCGCCTTATGCCAAAGGAATAAAATTGATTGAAATCGTTGTGATCTTTCCAGATAGCTGAATTTAAATTATCCATTCTCTTCTTCCTCTCTGATATCTAATTACAACAAATCAGCCACATAGGGGATTTTTATAGTAACTATTTGCATCATTTAAGAGGAATAAATTGCTTAAAAGTGCTGTGATATTTTTAGATTATTGAATTCATATTATCTACAGTTTATTTACTCCACGCTATCTAAATATGCCAAATACGCTATATAACGGATCGCTGGAGTAACAATTTTCATTATTTAAGAGGAATGAAGTCGCTTAAAATCGTTCTGATATTTCCAGATCACTAAATTTAAATTATCTACTCTTTTCTTCCTCTCCAATATCTAATTACACCAGATAAACAATAAATCAGATTGTTGAAATAACTATTCACATCATTTGATATGAATAAAATTGCTTAAAGTAATTATGATCTTTGCAGATCTCTGCATATAAATTACCCACTATCTTATTTCTTTTTGATATCTAACCACACGAAATAAGCTACATAGTAGATAATTGAAATACCTATTCACATCCTTTAAAATTAATATAATTCGTTAATGTCCTTATGACCTTTCCTAATCATTGCATTTAAATTTTCCATATTCTTCCACACTGATATCTAATTACACTAAATTAGCTATATAGTGGATTTTTAGAATAACTATTCGCTTCATTTAAGAGGAATAAAATTTCTTTAAGTCGTTATGATCTTTCCAGATCGCTGAATTCAAATTATCTACTCTCTGCTTCATCTCTCATGTCTAACCACACCGAATGATCTATATGGGGGGGGGGAGTTGAAATAACTATTCACATATTTTCATCTTCTGCCGTTGCTAATGATTTATTGAATACTCTGGTGTATATTTTTTTCTTTATAAACGCTCGCCCAAATGGATTTAAAGGACAGGAGGTTTTCCGAAAACACTCAGAGTATATCCTAGCATACATTTGTTTAAAAAACATCAATTAATTGAAGTCCTCTTTAGTATATATTTATTAGTATTTATTTTGTATATATTTATTAGAGGTAAATGACGTCGAATGATCGAAATGAGAGAGTTCAAATTGATCGAAACATTCCCCTGAGTTTTTTCAGTATATAACTACAGTAAGATTTTAAAAGTAAGTTTATCCTTTTCTACCTTACAAGAAATTAATTAACTAATTCTTACTTTTTTAATAATTGTTTATATAATTATTCTTATGTGCATTTATAGTGCATTTAATTAAACCTCTGATACACAAAGTAATGAACTCAATTTAAACTACGTAACCTATTCATATTATCTGGAATAAACAATTTTACTAGCTTCCGACATGCTTATTGTAACTCTCGGGAATTCATTGATACAGAATCATAGACTATATAATTGTCTATAAAAAATATAATTTAGTATATTATATCATCTAACAATAGCATGCTATATAAGTTATTCTTAATTGCCTGAACACTTTATTCCATGGTCCGAAAATTAGCTAATGCATAAAAAATGAATAAAGTGCTTGAAAAAATTAAGTATTTTCTTAAATGAATGGGCATACGTGTACAAAAGGGGTAAACATAAATTTCGATTAAGTATTCTATCTCTAGGTTTACAAGGTGTTGCAAGATGTTTCTAGAATTTTTAGATCATTGATTTATTTTTTTAAAAAAGAAACTGATTTATAAAAAACTGCTTTGTCCGTTGAAAAATATTCGTATTTTTATTGCTTTAAAAAACAAATATGGTGCAACTTCAGTTTCGGAATCAGATTAGAGAAAATAAAGAAAAACACCTAATTTATTTTTTTAAAAATAGGAATAAAGTCAATGTTTTATTCGTAATTTCATTTTTAGTGTATTTTTTATGAACATCTTACTAGTTTTCAGGACCGTGCTTGCAGTAAATTCAATTTATTGCTTTTTTTTTTGTTCATGACATTTCTTTTAACTTAGCTTCTGGACTTTATATTATCAGTCGAATCTCCGTGCATCCGAGCTTTATTAATGTTTAATTTGATTAGCTGCAAATCCACTGTACTTAATGAAATTAGAACATTATTTTTTCCCAGTATTTATGCTGGCTGCTTTTTTTTAAGTTTTCTATTTTGCGTTGTAAGAAATTGCAGAAACGAAGAAAATTTCTCATGACTAACAAGTGAAAATGTATAATTTTGATGTATTTTAATATTTACAATATTGTTTTCAAAACGTTATGTTCCGAAACTCTTTTTTATAATTTAAAGAGCCGTTTGGAGTTCATCTAATTTCAAAAAAATTAATATTTCGATTAAAAGAAATGTGAACGATTGTTTTCAATTCACTAAGTTATAAAACTTTTTTATTTTAAAAAATCGTTTGGAATTTTATCTAATAAACAAAATTTGTGTTTTTGAATAAGAGAAATATAAATTAGTGTTCACGGTATAATATTGTATTGTTTCCTATAAACTAAGACCTAAATCTTTTTGTTATTTATAGAAATTGTTTAGAGATTACCTTATACAACATAACTGGTAACACTGTGCTCTAAAACATTTTATTATTTGAAGAAACCATTTGAAGTTTTAGTTGATACAAAATAAGTATTTTAGTATGTGAAATATTATTTATTATGTAGTACTGTATTTTTTTCAACCCACTGTACTCTAAAAGAGAATTTAGAATTTTACATTATGTAAAAGAATGATGTTTTGAATAAGAGTAATGTGAATTACTGATTTTAATGCATAATTTCAGAATGAATTTACTATTTTAAGAAACTTTCCGTAGTTTTACCTTATACAACAAAATTACGACTCGAATAAAAGTAATAAAAAAGGCAAAAATTGAAAAAAAACTGGTTTATTTTATATTTTATAAATGAACCAACGACTTCCCAGTGGCTTATAAAACATCCATGGTTATAAAAAGAATTTTGTTCGAATTAAAATGTCGTTTATTTCTTCCGGTTATCATTTCTAATAGAACAAATATTTCAGAAATATTTTAATATTAATTTCAATCTAAGCATTATTGTTTAATCAACATTCTCACATTAACTTTATTATTTTTTATTGATTAATTTATTTATCTTTAAAATCATCATTGCATTTATAAACAAAAGATAATCAACGAAAGCATATTTTCCTGTTCCGTATGCAATAAAATACGTTAAAGAAATTTGTAAGAAACAATTCCTGAAATAATTTGCGATGGAAGAGGTGAGACAGCAATTCAACGAAGAAATGATTCCCTTTCTGACGTTTCCTGAAATGTATTTTAACAACAACGTTTCTTAAAATAATTGCTTGTCAACCTTTGTTGAAATCGATACCCGGGTGTTTTCTTCAAGTTATACGAAAAATGGAAAGGCAGAGTGATCAAAATATTTATTTTCAATAACTACGATCAAAAGTGTCCGAAACTGATGTCAGGACTTTTTCATTTCCTCATAAATTGAATGAATGTTGGCGAAGAAAAGTCTGAACCCCCAAAGGAAATGTAGAATGAATAAAGAACATCTTATCTGTATCAGGAGTAAAGAATTGCTGTGTTGATAATTATAACATGGAGATGGATAGTTCAATTTTTGTGTTATGAATTCAGCATATAGTTCAAGAAGTTATATTTCACTAATTGTCTTCTTTCATTTGATCAAAATAAATGTATTCTTTTAATTTAACTCTTAACTGGGAAAGTGAAAATTTAAGAATTAACTGGGGTGTGTGGTCTAGAAGCCCTCATTTTTTTACACTTAATTTTTTTTCTAATTTCTAATTAATTTTATTTAATTTTATTAAATCCTCTAATAGAATTCTTAATTTTATTTTCTAATCAAATTCTCTAATAGAAATATTTATATGAAAATCTATCAATATTTTCTGCATATATTTTTTTCTATATAAATATATTTTAGATTGTTTTATAAAAATATAGTATTATTTGAGAAAAATAAATGCATTGGAACATACATTTTCTAATCAAATCACATGTTAGAACAAATAATATTCTTGAAAGAAACATTTTACTTATTATTCATTAAATCATATTTATTTTCCCAGTATACAAAAGTTCATAGAAAACAATTTAAAGAAAAATTCAACAACTATGAGAAAAATAATAAAATTCACCCTTTTTTTATTGACATCATGGATTTTCGAAGAGATATTAATCTTACAGGTTAAGAATTAGCTTATAAAATCTGTAGATTTTTCTCTTGATGTATTAATAGATTTTAGAATTTTTTAAAAATAAGTTATCACTTGAAAAAATAATTACATTTGATATACACATCAGAGTCAGCCAAATGAGAGCTTTCATCGACCAAATTTTCTGTTCAATGAACCTCATCACTATAAATACTTTCTGCTTCATTAAAAAGTCTGAGGAGCTCTACTTTATAATGAGGATGAATAAGTTGGGTGATATTTTGGGCATGAATTTCTAGAGAGACATTCTAAGTCTTGTATAAAACTGGAATACTAAAAGGGAGATGCAGTCACAAAGACGTTGCAGTAAGAAATAGTTGCATGCATCATGAAGGCCACGAAACTCGAAGTTACACGGTCAAACCATTCGATTGAGCTAAAAATAGAATAGGGGTGACCAAAAGCCCATCTTTAGCGGTCTGGCAGACAGCACCTCTCCAGTTAAAAATGAATGAAAGGCATCATAATTTAGGTAGTTTCTTGATGATAAGGAATTAATCTAAAATTTCGAAGTCTATCCAATAATAGATATTCTTTTTTTAGATTTTTATCTTTTCATAAAACCAATAAAAGAAATAGTATGTAGTCTACTCAAGTTTATAGCCACAAAAGATACATAATTAATATATCGAATCATTAATTTCCTATTTTTAAGGCAGATGACTGCTTGAAAAATTCAATTTTTTGAGATATTATATATATTTTTATACTCTTAATGTTTCACCAAGTTTCGTTCTAAAATAATAAGAATTTTGTTTCTAAATCTGTTTTTTAAAGCCGAAACACCGAATTTTATGGGCCGCTGTGGCCTGATGGTAAGGTCTCGGCTTCGGAACCGGTGGGCTTCAAGTTCGAGACTCGATTCCACCGAAGAACCGTTGTGTGAGGGGGTCTCTTGCACGTTAAGTCTGTCAGGCCAAACTTCCTCCCGCTGGTGTGATGTGGTGTGGAGAGGGGGTACCAGGTCAGGTGTTGTTCTCGTCATCTGACCATGGTTCAAAATAATGAGGTCCGTCCCAAAAAAGCCCTCGTGTTGCTTTAAAAAGGGACGTTAACATAACTGAACTAAACCAAAAACCGAATTTTATATTTGCATTTTAATGACATTTTTCTAAATTCTAATCCTTGATAGAATTTTCTTACCGAACATCTCAAACATTAACATCTAATGCATATTTTCTGTTCAGATTTGGTACGATAAGTTCTCAATATATTCTGCA
>JAPMOQ010001131.1:4741054-4761426 GCA_026543055.1 Argiope trifasciata | reverse complement strand
AATGAACTCATTCGTATGAAAATCGATATTCTTATTCCATGCTTTTTCCTTTATTTACCCCCCCCCCCGAAATCCCTCGATTCGATTTAAGATTGACTCGATGCATATTTTCAAAACAAAATGGTATTCTTGTTAGTAAAAATTATTTAAACACGCATTTTCAGAAAATGTCTATCTGTGAAAGAGATAACTTAAAAACGATTTGAGCTAGACTATTGAAATGAATAATAAGCCTTTACACAAATTCGCATAATTTCAACAAATTCTGAGTAATATGTGTTCAGAGGAAATTCCTCTGTCTGACTTTTTACATAAAATTTAACAAGATAAGTACGAAATGAGAATAGTTATATAGATGTAATTCGATACACTGGTTTAAAATATATAGTGTAGTTAGTTTATGTGCAATTTTGAGCCAAATGTAACTACGAGATTTTATTTATTCTTTTGAAAATATATAAATGCAACATCAAAAAGCAAAAACTCTATATGAAAATTGTTATGGGATTTTGTGACTAAAAGCGTTGGTTTGTGTCAAATTTTTGTTTCAATCCGTTAAAAAAAGTAGGTGTAAAACACAAATTTGATTTTTGAATACTACTGATGCATGCCAGATATTAACCACCGAAACACTCGCGGAGGACGGCATGATATATTCAACAAAAAACTCCACAACTCAAGCCAAAGGTTAATACTTCGTTAATATTGTACCACAATACTATGTAAGGCATTCTCTGGGATGGCACCTTTATTAGAGGGTATGCGAGGAAATTTTAGGGAGACAGAGACTCTTTTCTTACAATACTGTTCTAATCTGTGATGCTGCTTACGAGCATAATTGGTCTAGCACCGGAAAGAAGAATTTACTATCATCTGTATTGCATGTTGTCTGATGCCTAGCCATTGTTCCCAGAGTATCGCAACCATTTGAAATCTTGGTGACGAATTTGGTGACAAAATGAATAATGCTCGAAACTTCAAGAATTTTGGCGATCCGTCCATTGGGAACCGAGATACGCCTGATTGGTCTAGAAGCTTAAAGCACAGCCTCCAGGGAGCTATAAATAGGCCGGTACTCTCAAGCTGCCAGTCGTTGTGAATTGAGTCTTGGTGAATTGTAGTCGGAGTCGCCGACAAGTAACGAGTCTTCGAGAGGGTAGCGAAGCAAAGGCAGAATGCCAACGAGTGTGGAGCTATTAATTGAGCTGTGGGCATTGAGTTCTGTGTGTGGAGAAGCCAGTCTTGAAATAGTGATATAGCTAAAGTGAGAAGTTTCAGTCGTCTTGAGAGGACCATAGAGCTACGCTCCGAGGATTTCCTCTCTTGCTGTATTCTATCTGGCTGCTTTGTGTGCTGAGGACGTTGTTACTACCGGATTGTGGGCTACTGTTGTTGTTGTGGGGTGCTGTGTGCTCGTCTTGGCTGTAAATATTTGTCTTCTTTGTGCTGTGTTGTCTTCATATAAGTAAACGTGTCGTTTTTTTTCTACTACAGGACTATTGATTGCAAGTGAATCCGTAATAGTACTTTCTCTTGATAAATTTCATATCTGAGATGGTAAAAATGACACATTGCATTCCATTAATACTTATTCTGTAGCAATGATAAAAAAGTTTTTTTTTTCTTTTTGGACGAACAAAAGGAAAATAAATTTTCAAAGATACTTTAAAACAAATAGCTCATTCTTAAGAGAAACGAAATTGTTATTCCGTGATGGTTCTTTTGATTTAACAAAAAGAACCCTATCTCCCTAAAAAAATTTACTTGATTTGATTTACTACTGACTCGATGCAGTATTTTCAAAAACAAAGTATTATTCTTGTTTGTGGAAATTGTTCCCTTATTCTTAGAATAAAAAATAAAAAAACTTTGCAAAAGCAAAAATTGAATTTTTTTTTCATCTTTTCAAAATTAAATTTTTTGGAATGCTTTTCAGTGGAATTCTTCAGTATATTCGATTGTATATGGAATTTAATCGAAAACTCTTTGTTTATATCTTCCTTGTCAGATTTGCGCAGTTTTTGAAAGTACGTGCGAAGGAATTCATTGGTAAAATCAATACTGAAATTTGAAGGGGAAAGATTCTTTTATGCGAGTGATTTGATTTGGGACGTTTGTTTACAGATATAGAAAATAAATCAGGTTTTGTTTCTAGTTCCAGATTTTAAGAAGCCTCTTTTTTAAAATAAAAATACTTTCTGGATAAGAATTCTTGGCAGATATTTAAGAGTTTTAAATGCTTACTGTTTTAATCGCCTGCATACTTATTTTCATCAGAGCAGAAATAAAATTAATAATTTCTCATTCCTTTTGAAGAGGAATCACAAATGTGCTCTTATTCCTGAAGCCAACAGCCTTTTTCTCGAGTGTCAGTACAGAGTAGGGCGGTTTTTTACTATTAAGCCTAAGTCCATGAAATTTAGGCATATCAATGGGTTGTTTTATAGTTATCATAATTTCAGTCATTACTATCCGAATCAGTTTCAGAATCAATATCTAAAATATTTTGTAACCATTCGGCTATTTCAAGCTAAGTTAACAGCATTTTTGACGCTTCGACATTCTAACTGTAAAAAGAAAAAAAAAATCGGGTCTACTAATTATACACTAAAAACTGAACTGTAAACTGATATATCCAAAATTGTAGCAGAAATCAAACTCCTCTGCTTATTTTAAACAAATATCGCGTGGGACTTTAAAGAATCGCCATAAAGCATGTAATTCGGAAACATTCCTTTCCTCTTATGTTTATATAATTATAAAACAAACCACACATGCTACTTTCATTTTGATTTAAAGTTCAAATCTACATGTATTTGAAACCGTAAGGACATACAATAAATCCTGTGGCAAAAGTTACAGTTCCAAGCACTGACACAATTGCATGATGGCCGGGAATGAAAGAGAAAACAGTCGGAGCGAAAAAGTTAATGAAAATTCCCGTAATCCTCAGTGAGATTTTTAACAAAGGAAGAATATAATTGTGGTTAAAATACAACACAAAAAAATTCCTCTCGTCAAGATGGAAGGCAAAAGCAGATTCCTTTGAGTCTGAGTTACTTACTATCTGGCAGTGTTAATTTTTGATGTTAGAAAAAGTCAAAAATATAGACTAAAAATCAGTTTTAAATACCAAACTCCTATGATATTGCCTTTATCTGAAAACTTGTAATACAAAAGCCGTTTGTCTTAAGTGAGGCGCTAAATAGATATAATTTGACTAATCAGATGCTATTTTTTAAGTCTTCAATATTAAGAAAGGTTATAACGAAATGAAAATTTCCATCCCACTATTTTCCACTCCTTTTGTGCTCGATGGGCCATTTAACACATCCGATAAAATTTGGAAAATAAATGCATGTTTTGAATAAGAAACTGAATGATTCAAATTTTAAAAAATGAATTGTATTTTGGAAAACAAAATACAATGGAACTAGCAAATACCAGCCGAAAATTGAGTATTTCTGTTTTCAGACTTCTTATGAACTTAACTGGTAAATATTAGGGTCGAATATAAAGAGCATATTTTGAATAACTAACTAAAATATTTAAACCAATAAAATTGCGTTATGCATTTTTTCCACATCAAAGTGAATTACAGTTCAATTGGCCTATACTCGGATAGTAAATTCTATAAAATATTTTTCCCTAAATTTTAATATTTAGAAAGAATTACCTATAATAAATATGTTCTATCTTTCAGTAAAAAAAGAAACTGCTCCTTTCTGGAAACTCATTCATAATTCATACGTGACAAGTTAGATGAAAAAAGCTGCTGAATAAATTAAAATGACTTTTAGTCTTATAAATTATTCAGAAGAGCTCTAGCCCTAATCTTCGTAATATAACTTCTTGATCTTACATGCTGAAAGTAGGTTCCGTATACTGAAGATGAAGCTGTATTTTTATTAATTCTTACATGTGACGGAGCCTTATTAAGCCTTAACTGGGGTGATATGCTCTCTGTCAGACCACTAAAAATGGACTTTCGATCTCCTCTATTCTATTTTTAGCTCAATCGAACGGTTTGACCCTGCCGCTTCCCATTTCTTGACCTTCACTATCCCTGCAATTTTTTTTCAATCAATTTTAGCAGATGCTTTTTTAAATATTTCATTTCTTTACGTGATGTCTGTGAAACTGCACTGCATTTTAGTCCAGCAGTATTATATAAGAATCAGAAAATAGTAAAAACTTGGCTCTCGAACTGGTAACTGGTAGCAACTGACACTTGATGTTAATACAGTTTTTTAATATTAATTCATTAATTACATTTAAGTGATTTTTAATGCTTTAAACAGAGTTTTAACAGTTGGTATCGAAAATTGAAATCATCAGGCAATCGTCCATCGGTAAAAATGCAAGGCATCCTCAATCGGTAAAATGCAAGGACTTCAGTTTTTTTCACGTGAAGGTGAAAAGTGTGAGTTCAGTTCTTGCAAAATTTGATAAATTATATTATATATAACTTTTTTTAACATAATTGTTGTATTTTCCATTATATTGTTTTCAATGTACCTTTGTTTATAAGAAAAATTAATATCATTTAAAAAATATAATAAAAAGTATTATGCTTTTTCAATGATTTTATTTGTTGCAAAATGTAATTTGAAAATTATATGTATATTCCAATGCAATTACTTTTCTTAATGCTTATATATTTTGAAAAATATTGTAAAAAAAATAGTTGTATATCAAAAAAAAAATATCTGAAAAATGTATTGGTAGATTTTCATACTAATGTTGTCATTAGAAAATTTAATTTGAGTGTCAAGTAAATGAGATCTCATAGACCACACCACCTCAGCTTAGGGTTAATTTTGTTTTGTATAACCATATCCTTATTATTATTATTAACGATGCACAACTTGGCTGATAAGAAACACAATACATATCGAAACTTGCATTATATAATACTGGTAGATATGATTGCACAAGGAGTTTGATATCAAATCTGATTCTTCCAATTCATCTTTTATGATAGAAATTCATTTAATCAATAGCTGGTCTGTTTTTCTTCCTCCTTCATGATATTTTGCTGACATGCTTTTAGCTTTACATTTTTTTATTTTTCTACCATCCGAGATTAAATCACTGAAACAGAAACTGCGAGTCCCATTCGCCACTCTTTCAATTAAAGCCCCCTTCCAACCCCTTCGCACTGTTCCGTCGGCGAGTTTAATGTGGCAGAACTAAATCGAATTTCTCACATTATATACACTTGTTTGAGTTCTCTCCAACTTTCTTCGTTTTTGTGTACTGCATTCTTCGGATTGCAGCAACCGCTTTATTTGACTTTTAAGATGGAAGTTTCGATTTTGTTTTTCGGGATATCACAGACACAAAAAAATCAGCATTAAAGTATTATTTCTATGATAAAAAAATGGAGATCCGTGCTGAAAGGGTATATATAAAGAATAAATAGAAAAATAAACACGCTATCCACCAGATTAAATTTTCTTCGTTACACACTTTCATTTAAATGAACTTCTTTTATACTTAGATCGACGAAATTTTGTACTCGACTTTACATTAATTTCCTCTAAGAATAATAATGATACTATGCCAATTCTTTTTAACGTTGACAGTAGAGCGTTTTCATCTATAGACATATTTTTGAAATTTTTAAAAACAACCTTATAAATTTTGAGCGATCGTCCAATTAAATGATTTGTCAAGAAATCGCCGACATGTTTGCTAATTTTATGCTAAATTCTTGAAAACTTTCATAATCATTCTGAGCTTTACTTCATTACTAGTTTAACCATCACAACCTTTAATTCCATTGACAGAAATTTTGTACTCGACTTTTCATCTATTTCTTCTACTAATAATAACAAAATAGAACTAAGATTTTATTCCAATTATTTTTAACATTGACATTAGAGCAGTTTCGTCTATAAACATGCTTTTGAAATCTTGAAATGCCCAATTGCAAATTTTGAAAGATCGTCCAGTTGAGTGCAATATTTGATAAGAAATCTCCAAATTTCTTGTTAATTTTATGTTGAATTTTTGAGAGTTTTCATAATGGCATTGAACTTTACTTGATTATTCTCTTAATCACCACGACTTTCAATTCCATTATAAAAAAATTTAATCGACTTTTCATTAATTTTTTATAAGAGAGATTACTAAATGGAACTACGATTCTATGTCAGTTATTTTTAGCATCGACTTTAGATTTGTTTCACCTGTGGACATATTCCTAAAATTTTGAATTGTAACTTTACAAATTTTGAAAAACTGCATATTTGTTTGCAAAGAATGGCAAAAAATCGCCAAAATTCTTGCTAATTTTATGCTTAATTTGTTATTGCTTTCATAATGAAGTCAAATTATAAATAATTACTTTCTTAATCAACACAACATTTAATTCCATTATCATAAATTTTGTTCTAAACTTTTTATTGATTTTATCTAAGATTAATAAGTAAATGGAGCTAACATTTTATGACAGTTATTTTTTACGTTTCCATTTTAATTGTTTCATCTATGAACATATTCACGAAATTATGAAATATAACGCAACAAATTTTGAAATCTAAAATAATTGGAAAAATGTGTGCAAGAAAACTCAAAAATTCTTTCAAATTTTATACGTTAAATTCTTTACCTTTCATAATGACACTGAGCTTTGCTTCATCATGATAACATTATTCTATCAGTGTGTACTTCCAATACTAGTAAATAAAAAAACATCATTCCATAAGTAAATAAAATAGTACTAAGACTTTTTATTTAAACACAGCTTTTTACCTTTATATAGTTTTATTTCCGTCTATTTGAAAACAGACCAGAAACAAATGCCGAAGAGACAAAATTGCATGTCTTCCTATGCTCTGAGAATAGACCTTTACTTGGTTTTAGCAACTGACATTTCTAAGAACACGTCTGGGAAAGTGGGAAATTACTGTATTCCCAAAGCGAATGATCATCGAGTCACTCTTCGGAAAGGGAAAACAACACGGATATTTCGAGTTTATTGTATTGGCCTGCTCTATTACATTAAGGAGGAAAAGTTTGGATGTTGGAAATGCTAATGATATCATTATGATAGGAATAAAAATAAATTAAGCATTTAGTCCTAATAAAAGTCTATTTCATGTCTTCCATTTGTCTAAAAATTGAATTATATGAAACGGTTACTGATTAACATTTGATCTGTTGTGTCTGTATTTTCTAGAAGTTTATCCTGCTTATAGATTCTTAAAACTTTCCCTTACTGAGGAAATTTTAAGGAACCTGTAAGTAGTTTTAAGAAAGAGGTATTCTTGTCGTTAGGAAAAATTCCGTTAAAAAAATAAACGGGTTTACGATATTGAGTGTATGGTGACACAGACTATCAATCTATAATGACAAGCAACTACTTGTATTACTACCAATGCACAGACGAGGCATACACAAGCAATAGACAGCAGTCTTTACATTTCCAAAGATTTGAAAGAATACAGCAAATTAAATACATTTGTGGAGAATTTAGAACAGTTTACCACTATATAAGGGAAAGTATAGAGGTCTCAAAGTTAAGGAAAAGCCTAAATATTGTAAATAATGATTTGAGTACAATACTGATGGTACCGGGTCATCTCAAAACTCTGAAGGATAGGATGTCAAAGTTTGATAGTTTCATTCCAACCATTTGAGAGTGTGCAGGTGGGGAGAAAGACCACTATTTACCGCCCCCTGAATGGAATGTTAGTTTGACTGATCTGTCATTGTAAAGTTAGAAAAAGCTAATTCAGTAGTCGACCATAACATATCCTGTCGATATTGCTACTTTCAGTGGTGGCTGGATGGTCCACTGTATACACGAAAAAAAAAACAATATTTACAACAAACAGCATCTGGTACGAAATTACTATAGTTTAAAATAGATCAGTTCATTCTTTCAATAAGTTGATTGTAATATTATTAAAATTTAAATAATTCAAATGCGAACTTTTTATTTTATCGAGGTTCAACCGACCCCACAACGACTCAATACAAATGTATTCTTTTTTTCAAGAGATAACCGCCTGTCAGCAGGGTTACTATAATTTAAGTCATTGAAGCCAAGTCAGAGCGAGGTTGCCCCATTTAAACATAAGCGGAAACGCTGTAACAACATCTCATAAGTAGTAACTGATAACCTACAACAAATAAGCCTTATCTGTGTGTTTAACAGACAGTAAATCATGAGAGCATACGGAGTGGTCAAAGAGAAACACAAGGGGGATTCGTTTGGTTAGGTTTTGTGTAGGTTTTCTGGCGCAAGAGCCATTTTTGACCATACTGCGCCAATCAACCAAGGGGAAGGAATCAACGATGTGGATATCCACGTAGTTGTACACTTAAGTCTGCTTTCCAAACGCTTGCGATTATCCATTGTCTCTTTGAATCAGTTGTACCTACCAGCCGTAGAACTAAACTATTATTCAACACAGACTGGATACTACATCAATACTCATGATAAAATTAGCGCACAGTATCAATTTTGAAACCACTAATTGAGATCCATTCAAAGCTTGGGCTTCACAGAGCAAATCCAAATAATTCGTCCCTGACTCAGTCCACACTAACTACATGATTGATTTCTGCTAAGAAAGAAAGGTTATTTATACTAACCGGAGGAAGGCACAGAAAGTTATCTAATAATAATCTTAATTCGCCTCTTATTAATCTTATCACCAAAATTCTTGAATATTCTAGTATTCCCTCTTTTGTCTCCGAATTATTCTTTTCTGTGTTTAAATTTATACTTTGGAGTAAATCACATTTAAAATACAAAATTTTCATATCATTAGAAATATAGTGACTATTTGAAAGGTTTTTTTCTTCTGAAATCCACTGTTAGGTAGCGCCCTTAATAAGGAATCAAAAATATTAAATTTCAATTAATTTTGAAAAATATTAAAATTGCCATTGAAATTGTACAAGAGTACACAATTATAAACTTGAAGTCAAGAAATTTTTAAATGAAATACGACTATTAAGCTGATTCTTTGTAAACCTGAAACATTTCAAATTGAATAGAATTGCCTAATGAAGCTGCGTAACAATAAGAAAAATAAAAACGTGAATAATTAATAAAAGGTATTTTAAACACATTCAATAATGCTCTGATAAGTTTTATTATTCCTGCCATTGATTAAATATAAGATTCCACTACATAGCTCGCAGATTTTTCTCATTGTTCGAACATTAAAATAAGAGATAATATTTAAATAAGAAGCTCTTATCGCAGACAGACAATTGTATGTTAAATTTAAGGAGTTAGTAGATGTCGAGTGTATCATAATCAACAATGGCACTCGTGGTTAGCTGAAGCAACCGCAAGACTACTCCTGTTGCATTGTAAAGAGGCTTTCAATGAATCTTCGTTTACTGCAGAATAATTACAAAATGTTTCATTAAGTACTGCACGATGGTTTTCGCTAGGATAGAAATTCTAGCTGGGAAATGTTCCAAAGATTTTCCAGAATAAAGTTTAATTAAAATGAAATAGGATATTTATAATTATGTGAGAACCATTTTTAATGAAATTATTTGTCATAATAATAGTTGTTAATTTGTATTAATGTCATATTTGTTATAGTTGTTGTATAATAATTGACAAATAATTATTATACTTTACTCTATGCTGGTAAATAATATAAGTCTATTTCAGACATATGAATTTTCAATTTTTACAATATATTTGAAATTGATAAAATTCATAAATTTAGTATAATTTATGTACAAATATTCTGAATAGATTTTTATATTATTTAACCATATTAGCATATTGTACGATAAAGTCATAATGTTACTCGTTATTGACTAATGGCCAAAATTGGGGAAATATCGTAACGATATTGATAATCATGTTATGAATCTTCGTTACGATTTTTTAGATATTTGATAAATGGATTTCCACTACATGGAATGTAGTTCAGCTCCATTTATCAAATATCTACAAATCGGAATTCTCTATATATCGAACTTTATTTCAAGACAATTAGACTTCCAATCGAAATATTTGTCTCTATATCAAATAAAATGCCCATTTATTGAACAAATATATGTTCATTCATTGGTACGAATATTGAATTTTGGAACAACTGATTTCGTTCATAAAAAAGATTATATATTAAAAAAACTAAAAATTCCTACGATTCGTTCTGCTGTAGGAATTCTCGAAAAAACGTATGTCGTTTACGAGAAGATAATAAAAATGTCTTTATGAATCATAGATTATTATAAGCTCATAATACTGGCTATTCATCACCAAATAATTTATTAAGCAAAAAGTTTTTGCATTAAAAATTATATATATTTATTGGAGGCAAAACTCGACTATTGATTTTGTTCATAAAGCGGATGATATATTAAAATGGAGAGGAATATTTTTCATATAAATTCTTACGGCTATATAAATTCTCAGAAGAATAAATGTTTTACGAGAAAACATGCTAAAAAATATACTGTTGAATCACATATTATTATGAGGTAGAAAGTGGAAATAATAAAAAGAGAATTTTAAGAATAAATGATGGAAAGTAATGAAAAACAAGCCACATGAAAAGTATTCTATTTGATTTAATTGACCTCAAATGCAAACATCAAAACTATATCAACTTATATTTGAATTTAAAAATGTCTGTCGAATATATATTCCACAACATTTCATCTTCAAATGCCAATTCATGTAAAATTATCTTGTAAGGACATATAGGATTAATAAATAGGATTATTTTTTATTTTTATTTAGTACAGTAGATCATAGCGAAAATCCCTAAATCGAAAATCTCAATACAAGAAATATTTGTCAAGTTCTTGATTTTCAGTAGAGAAAAAAAAATTCCAATATTTCCAATGTATATATATAAAATTTTTTATATATAGATGAATTTATTTATATGTGACAGAAAATTACGTGTATCTATTACAATTAAAAATCAAACATTTGGTTCGTTCATAAAAAATATATATGAACAATATAAGAGCAAAATCCGGGTGTTATTATTATTATAGAAATTTTCAAAAATTAGAAGTCGTCTATGAATTTATAATGAAATGTATCAATTAATCCTAAATTTTCAATATTTGCTTTACAAATTCCTTCCTAAAGTAAAGCAAGATATTTATCGTATTTTCTTAATTTTAGATTTCTTATAGTGAATACGGTGAATAAGCAGAAATCTTACAAAAAGAAAGGAATTTAAAAATGAATCTACTATCGCAAATTTGAAGTTATCATATGCGAAATATTATTATTTGTCTGAACTAATTTGAATCTTAACCAGTTTAAACAGATTTGAAAGAATCACGAGATTTCTCTATTGGTCTCCCTCTCTATATTTCCCTCTCTCTCTCTCTCTCTGTATATATTATGTATATACATTTTTTTTAAATTTCCATTTTAAATTTTCCTAGCTTGGAAACAAAGTTTTGGAGCTTGCCCGATTTTGAGACGAAAAGCACCCGTCGTTTTTCTAAATAACAAATCGACGTGTGCGTTATCTGATTGTCTCGTGCTTATTTCAAACTGGTTTAAACTGGTTAATGACTTAAATTAATTAAGACACTTCGTACTAATTCAAATAATGTATAATTTGGAAATCGTTGTAATTAAGGAAATCTCAAAATGTAACAATCGTCTGCATTGTTTTCTTATAACCATATTTTAATTAGTTGAAATTATCCTTGAACTAAAAATCTTTATCAATTTAACAAACAATATATTAACTGGTTTGGTTTATTTTTAAAAATCATTGCGTGCGTTAGGCAATAAAGCAGTGATTTCCAAAAGGAAAACTGCAACTGTAGACAATTCAAAAGCTATACAGTGAACGCCGACTCCAAAATAAAACTACTTTAGCAGATGATAGATATTTCAAAAGCTATATTGTATATGTGAACTCAAAAAAAAGGTATTCATCGTCAATTTACTGCCTACGCATTTTGAGGCTTCAACAATTTACTGCCTTCACTTTTTGTGGCTCTAAAAACCTCAAGTGAAAAATATCATGTTCTCACATAATAAAACTAATGTCTTCTTTTTAATAAAGTGATGAAATAGTATTTTTATAAACTACTTTCGACTTTAATTGCATTTATTGACTCAAAATATTCATAATTTAATTTACTATATTTAAAATTTCAAAATTAGTGAATTTCGAATATGAACGCAATGAATTAATAGGAAAATATTCTGTTTTTATATAAAAATATAAAAACTCTGTTTTTATATTTTTATATTTTCTGAAAACAGTTCTATACTAAAATTTAAATCTTTGCTAACTAAATATATACTGTCTTTGAAATTGTTTTCAAATTATCTAAAAAAAAGATGTGTCTTAACGACTAGCATGCTAAACAAACAGTGTAACTCAAAAAATGTCATGCTATACAATTAAAAACAAATCATGTAATGAATATTCTCAATCGTTATTTCTTTTATCTATACTTATAATAAAGCTCAATGTGTGTGTGCGTGTGTGGTTTGGCGCTCTACAGGCTAAATCGTTGGACCTACAGCTACAAATTTGGTACATGTATACCTTGGAGGTTGGAAATGTGCACCTCGCACCCCTTTTTCGAATTTTTAATTAAAATTTAAATTAATTAAAATTTAAGCGAAATTTCGAACTTTTTCTGCTATAACTTCCGAATATATTATTGCACAATCATGATTTTTATATCAATTTAAAGATTAAAAAAATTAGCTTTCTAACGGTATCAGTTTTTTAAATTTATAACGTAAGTTTCTATTTTTAATGAATTTTTAAAGAAATATTTTAACCATGTTTTTATCACGTGACTGGATAAAATAAAAGAATGCCGGAAGTTCGAATAAAAAAACTATCATCGCAAAATAAATCTAAAGAAATGTAACTTTTAACACGTGACTGGGTAAAATAAAAAAAAATATAAAATGTGATATTTTCTAAAAAAAAAAATAACTGCAAAGCAAAGGATTCTTATGATCGTTTGCAATATCTAAATAATTAATTCAATAAATCTTCTTTACGGTAAGCTTGATCGAATTTAGACAGGATATGCATTTTACTGAATGGAATATTTCTATTATCGTTTGCAATATCTGTATCATTAATTCATTTTTTTTTCATTATAAAACGGGATAGTTTTTAAAAAAATAAATGAAAAGCTAAGGTTTCTATAAAATCTGTAACAGCACGTCAAAGGGAAAAAAATTAGGTTTTATTACCGTATTGCCATCATTTTGACGGAAGTTGAAATAAAAAAAAAACTATAATCGCAAATTAAATCTGAAGAAATGCAACTTTTAGCACGTGACTGGATAAAAAAAATGTGTATATAATGTGATATTTTCCTTAAAAAGGCAAGGCAAAGGATTGTATGAAATTTTGCAATATTTAAATCATTAATTGAATAAATTATCTTTATTTATACAGGATTGAATTTATACAGGATATGCATTCAAATTCCTTTCCAATGGCCAATTTGTAAAATATTATTAATTGACATATATATTGTTTAATACTATTAATTTGATCTAAATGAAGTAAATAATTACATTTTATGTAGTTTGAGTCAAACAATGCATTTATGAATAATGAGTTTGAGATTTCTTCATACTTTGCTCTGTGAGCCATATTTTACAAAATATTTTTATTAATATTTTAAATAAAAGTTGTTACATCAATCATTCTTATAAATCAATCATTAAAACTGACTGATTTAAAAAATTAAAGAATATTATTAGAAAAACGTGTTCTTTTAGAACTTTCACTCCATCATCTTAAAGAAAATATTAATTTCAAGTCAATCAATGCCCGGAGTTACTTCAAGGCTAATGAATATGTGATTTAATTGCAAATTTTAGAACCCATTACTCATGGCGAACCAGCTGGTTGCCAAAGTCGGCTAGTTTAAAATAAAACTGAACTAAATTTTTTAATGTCATTCCGAATATATGAAAATCTATGAATTTTCAAATTTAATGCAAAAACATCTATGCACCATTTTTACATTGATTTGTATTCGTAATATAAACAAACAGATTTTATTATAAAAGAAAAATCTATACACTATAATTTAAAAAAAATGATTTAAAATTAATTTTTATTTAGATTGTCCCTTACATTTTCCTGCCCACATTATTTAATGCATCTTCTGCACAAAATCCAAAAATAAACTTCAGAATTTAGAACAAGCAATCGGTCAGAATAAACAATGAAGTCGCAATCACGGAAAATTTCAAAAGCGTGCTTTCGAATGATAAAAGTGCCTTTGTGAGAAAACTCGTCCGAATAGCAGAGTGCAACAGCTCAGCCAATCAAAGGCAAGGAAAACAACAGAAAAATGCAACGCCTGCATTTTCCGAATTCCAGAACCCATTACAAAAGGAAAACAATAAAATTCTCCTGGATTAAAGGATCATTCCAGTAATAGCTCTTTTCTACTCAATGCAGAAATTTGCAAAACTAATTGAATTATTTCCTTCGTTAAGGGGAAAAAAAATTCTCTATGCACTTGAATATAGGGAAAATTATATTTATTCAGTTTAAATGCTGAGGGAATAGCAAGTGCATAACCTTTTTATATTAAAATTGAAAAAATTGAAAGGAGGCTGCAAAGCCAGTTTTAATAAATAAATTAAAAAAAAATAACATATAAAGGCTGCATTCATAATAACTTTGTCAAAATAATTGTAATTAAAATATTCTGATAATTCTAAAATAATGCTTATGATAATATTGAAATAGAATTTATTAAATGCATTTTGTTGTTTGTTTTGTTTGTCATTGGGTTTTCTGATTTGAAAATCAATTTATTAAATTCATTCTTAATATAACGATCTTTTTCTCTTTTTTTTTGGAGGTTTTCAAAAATTGATTACAATATTATTGTTTGGTATATCAAATATTTTCATCTGCAGTTAAGAAATAAAGGATGATTTTCTTAACAATTGATTAAAATCATTATTGTTTATAAAAATGTATTATACAGTGTTTATATAAAAATATAAATGTGAAACGAAATCAATGCATCTTTTATCACTATTGAAGTCCTATCGTCTCAGCACTCCTTTGGAATTTAATAACATTTACCTATTGAGAAAATGCTTCATCTGCTAGTAAATGTTATATGTATTGAAATTAAATGAATAATCTGATTTGGATTCATGTTATTACTCTTTTGATAAGCAGTACGAAAACTGGAAAAAATGCAAAACAGTGCCTCATCGTGAGGGATCAACCATGTTATTGCGTTCTCCGCTGCATGAAATCTTGAATGCTTCAGTTATGGACAGAGTGCTTGTGCTGTAATTATTAAAATAGGATGAATAATATTTTAACATGATAATCATATGATAATCTTTGCTTCTTCCATGGAATACGGTATAATTAATTTACATTTGGAAATTACTATGTTGACATACATTTCTCAATGTTGAACTTTAAGCTCCTTCTTTATTTTACCATGTTTAGCCTTATCCACCAAGTATATGAATTAAAGATTGATAAAAAATAAAAAAAGGTGTATTTCCAATAAGTCCACGAGGCGTAATAAATAAACGAATTATGATAAAAGATTGATGGGTTATCTATGAATGAATAAAACGGATTTTTTGTACTCTTTATATAAAGATGTAAATGCGGATCGATATCCACAATTAAATATTTGTCACACTTGCAGTATTATGTATTTGCCACTCTTGCTTCTTGTCGTTGCACTTCTTTGGAACTTGAAAGTAGTTACTTTTAGCAAAAATATTTCATATAAACGAAGAATTGATATGTAACGAAATCAAACAAAAGATTTGATTTCGGTTTATATGAATGAATTATGAAAAAGAATTATTTGAAATTAGAAAAAAAAAGGCCAACCGCCGTGTTATCACGATAAGTAAATCACGAATTTGTATTCTCCGTGACATGAAATTTTGAATGTATTTAATTATGAGATGAGTGCGTATGTTATAGTTATTCAAATAGAATGAGCACTATTTTGAGTAGATAGTCATGTGCTAACCTTCGGTTATACCATGTTAAACGGCTCAAGTATTTTACATTTGGAAAACATTATGCCGTAATAATGTGTATTTCTGGCGAAAGCACTTCATCTAAACGAAGAATTCATACGAGACTAAATCAAACAAATGATTTAATTTCAGCTCATATGAATTAATTATATAGATAATGTTTGAAATTAGAAAAAAAAATGCAAATCGATGTCTTATCGTGATGAATAATTTGCATTCTCCGTGACACGAAGTTTTCAATGTATTTAATTATGATATGAGTACGTAGGCTATAATTATTCAAATAGGATGAATAGTATTTTGAGTAGATAGTCATGTGTTAATCTTCGGTTATGCCATGTGAAATAGCACTAGTACTTTACGTTTGTAAACATTATGCCGTAATAAATTTCTCAATATGAAATTTTCATCTCCTTTTTTTATCCTTTATCCACCTATATGCAATTTTGAGATCTAACATTGAAATATTTGATATAAAAAATGCCTAGGATATAAAAGTTCTTCAATTTATATGAGATTTAAAATGCTTATTTGTGAAAGTTACAATAGTATTTCTATTTAAACTCGTTCCAATTACCAAATATTCAAACTTGGAAAACCAAAGAGCAGAAAAATAAGAGAAAAATGCATCGTATGCATTTTCTGAATTTCTGAATCCATTACAAAACAAAGCATTAGAATTCTTATGGCTTAACGGAAAGTCCGAATAATAGCTATTTCCTTTGCCATGCAGAAATTTGCAAGACTAATTAAATTACTTCCTTTATTAAGAGAAAATTGCTATCCCCACCTAGCAAAAGTCTTTTCCCTACAGGGAAAATGCTTTTATTTCATTTTAATGCATAATCCAAATGCCGGTGGGAAATTAGGAGCGTATTACCACTTTATATTGGCAGTAAATTAATCACAATTTTTTATTGTTCCTTTCGTCACAGCAAAATTAAATCACTATGTGTCGTAGAATCAATCTCTGGAAGAGTAATCCCTCTCTAAGCTGTTTAAATTGCGATCTTCAGAATAAGATGATGTTGAAATAATGTTGATTGAAAATTATTTTGCCTTAACCCTAAGGCTACATTGAGACGTTTGGCGCTGAATTCGGTTCTATGTTTAGTTGCTATTTTCTAAGAGAATGACTAATGCGATTATTAGATTTGCATTTAATTCGTCACCGATGCTTTTACTAAGTTAATTATTTTCTTATATTTCCCAGTAAATCAGGTAATTCATCACCATTTAATTTAATTATAGTGGTTCATTAAGTCAAACACGATCTTTCCTGATCAAATTAAAATAGCCGTGTTTGATCCATTTTTTTAAATATTTGGACAAGAATAGACATTATTACAACATGTACATGGTATTTTAAATTGTTACAAAATGCCCATACATCTTCTTTAATTAATGGTAATAATCTTAAATGCTCAGTAAATCGATTTCGAAATGGAAATATTTCAGTTCTTAAAAGAGTATTTTTATCCTTCCAATAAAAATTTGAGTATTTTTTTCCGAAAAAATATTCGATTATACATCTGATAAAATTATTGCTGACAGCCTTTTTTTTAAAAAAAAAAATGCATAAAATCCAAGCATTTTAGAAATTAAAAATAAAATTTCACACTTTTATTTATCTGCTTAGATATTACGATATACTTACAAGTTTTACTAAAGTTTTTGTAAAATATGCCTATATTATATCTGTCTCTATATTGTTATGAAAATTTTTAATGCTATTTTTCCGAAATTAATTTGGTAATATGAGTATTAATTTAGAAATGTGCTCTTCGTATTTCAGAAATTCTATGATTTAGATTCTGGTTTTGCAGCGTTAGAAATATCCGATTTATTCTATACTCTCTCTATTTAAAATTATAAGTTTAAATGTGTTAGAATTTTATGAATCAATTACAAAATGATTTTTTAAAACTTTTTCTTTATATTGACTTGTTTCATTATGTAGAAATGGAAATCTCTAATTGATTTTTATATACTATTTTAATACGAGGGTTATTTTTTTTCAACCTCCGATGGGCTATAAATAAAAGACGGGTGGATATAAAAATGATTTTATTACCAAAAGTAATGCACAATAAAGGTTACTTCTCTACAAAGTCACCTTGACGATTAAGTCATTTGCTATACCTATCAACAAGCTTTGCAATACCCTCTTCATAAAATGGTGCCGCCAATGATTTGAAATGAGTTGTGACAGCTTCTTTGAGCTCCTCGTCAGTTTGGAACCACTGCCCCCCAAGTCACTTCTTCAGTTCAAAGAAAAGATGAAAGTCACTCGACTCTAAGTCGGGACTATATGGTGGGTGTTCGAAAATGCTCAAGGAGCCGTTCTGTTACACGACTGCTGTGAGGATGGGCATTGTCATGGGTCATAACAATTCCAGACGTCATACCATACCATGCCTTTCAACAACATTTACGAACAACATAATCTCTCATAATGTTGTCTCCATACACTCGACTCATTCTTCGGTGAATTTCCGCTGCACTATTCCCTTCTGCCTGCAAAAAAGCGAATAACACTTCGCTATTCACATTTGGCGGGAGAATTAATAGATACAGCCATGTTTATGTGACTGAAGCTGAACAAGAAATGGCATGTTGGAATTGCCAGTAACAGAGCATGTGGAGGGGGAGATGCGCAGTCACCTACTGCGCACACCCGCCACATGCCGCATGCCTTGTCTTCATAATGTACGATCGGAGGTTGAAAAAAAACCCTCGTATTTTTAGAATTTTCTTATAAGTGAATTGACAAATTTAATTAAATTTCGATTGATTTCAGGTGATGTGATTTGTGTTGAATTTCTTCAAGATAATTGAAATTCAGATTCTATAATATTTATAAAAGGGAGTACATTAAAAAATGAACGGTGAGAATGAAAAATTGTGATACATTTATTAAAAAAAGAGTATTTTTATAATATATTGGACATTCAATTGTACAGTTTTAATTAGAAACTGTTTAAAATTGTGCAATTTAATTAAAGACAAATTGAAAGAATTATATTTAGAGCCTTGCTTCCTCTTTTTTAAAAATGAATTCGAAAGTTACAAACCAAAATTAAAGAGAGAACAAACTATTCCATTTTGGAACGTATGTCACAAATCTTGCTTTTCATATGCTATTTCATTTCGTTTAACTCCTACCCTATTTGGGATGGATTCCAGAAGAATTACTTAAAAAAGAAAACATATTTACAAACCATGATTATGACCAAAATTCTTAAAAATCAATAAAAAGGTGAAATGGTCTAGCCGAAACATTCTTGTATAATCTCTAATTAATTTGTCATTCCCGGAAATGTAAAAAATAATAGTTATAAAATATTAATTTCTGCTATGAATTCAGCATTTTTATTGAATCTATCCTATCATGTTTGGCTAATTGACTGTTGATGAATCCCTGGCATACGATTAATAGTATAAGAAAGTTCATTTCCGTTTTTTAGGCACGTTTCACCGGAATAAAGATTTGATACAAAATGTCGCTAATAGTCACAAAATCCCATATAAAGTTTAATATATTTATGTCAACACTTTTAAAAAAAATATTTCTGAAAATATAAAACGACAGACAGTGAACCTTTTTTTTTTTTTGGATCCGACTTCAAACTGTTCAGATGTTTAGACTATGTATGATAAATGTGTGTACTGAATTTTATTCATCTGGTTTATTTCGTTTTGCAATTATCGTGTAAATTTATATTCGAATAGGCGAACAAAGAGACTTCCACTGAATAGACTTTACTCAAGATTTAATTCGTCTGTAAATTTGATGTAATGATCATACATCAAATTTCAACCGTCGAGTTCAAAGCGAGCTTCAGTTATCGTTGTTCAGTTATCTTGACGGATATTTTCCAAAAAAAGTGTTTCTTCAACTGAGGAAAGTATATACCATGGAGGTTCGACAAAATCTCGAGTTCGAATTTCTTATATACAGAAAATCTGGAGTTTGAATAAACTTTCTCTATACCACGTATTACGAGAAAGTAAAAACCAAAATGAGCAATATCTAGAGGGCAGGAATAAATATGGTAGTGTACACAATGAGTAAAAAACTGGAATATTGCATGATTTATTTTTTTTAAAAACCCGTTTTAATAAATGTTGCATTATATATCGAATTCAATTGTAAGGAAGGCAGTAATTATATATATATATATATAAATTAAAATTAAATCGACGATCGCAGATTTCAAGTTATAATGTAACAACATTATTAGAGTTGAGTCATTATTTGTCAATTAATTTAAGTCAATAACAAATTTAAACCGGTTTAAAACAATTATGAGAATTCTATGTCGAGTCGGTCTCTCTCTTTCTCTCTCTGTATATATATATATATATATATATATAT
>JAPMOQ010001131.1:4692763-4740954 GCA_026543055.1 Argiope trifasciata | reverse complement strand
ATATATATATATAATTTTTTAAAGTTTTATTTTCAAATTTCTAAGCTGGCAAACAAAATTTTTGGAGTTCAACCAATTTTGAAATTTGAAAACATTTTTTTCTAAATAACGAAGCACACGTAGTCAGAGTCTGTGGGTATTATTTTTATAGTGATTGATGATTTAAATTAATTACGACAATTCAAAAGAATTGAAAGAATTAATTATTTGGTAATCAAGTTGTAACATTAGTTGGTGATAAATCGCCAAATGCGAGAACTTTCTCTTCACCAGTGTTCAATCATTTTCTAAAAGTGAAAATATAGATGTCATAAAAGCGATAAAACGCCAATTTTTTGCCAACATATTTCGGGGCTTCAAAAGCCCAAAACCAAAGCAACATCATTTTTTACATGATAAAAATGCAATAAAGAAAGATTAAAAATTTAATAAATTGAATGTGCAGATTTTCAAAATCATTGTATTTCAATAAAAACTAATTAATATTGACCAAAACAAAAAACAATTATGAAAGTGCAGGTGCAAATTAATTATATTTTATTTAAAACAGATTCTTCAAGGACTAAATTCGTCAATATTTGAGAAAAAAAAACTTCGATAAGCGAAAAAATATTAATGGATTAAGGCAAAATTATAGACACAAGTTTTATTTTTCTCAAAGAATATATATGTAAATAACTATCATAGATATTAAATAATAATGAAATACTTTGTAAAGTCAGTTAATCTCGAAGAATACAGTTAATGCCAAAGAGAATTCGATAGTTCTGAAAACAGATCCAATGAAGAATTCCCATTTTATTATTTCAAGTTACAAAGAAACACTTTTCGTTTGCAACATCAACAAACGGTCAAATAATCGTCTGCTAGAAAACGCAGGTGTTCCTGTTAAGTCGCAGCCTATTTCACTTAGTCTTCTGGAGTTGTGAAACTCCGCTCCTCCGACACGTTCATTATTCAAATCATTTAAGCAGAAGAGAAATCGTTGAAATCTTACAGATGAATTATAACTTGAGAGGACTGAAGTATTCAATTTCCCTTCAGAAATTCTGAGTTTGTGATCGATATCAGAAAGTGGGGCTTGCGAAAGTTTTCGGTTTCATTTCATTCATGAGCAAAAATGTTTCTTTTCTGCTGTTTTAGAAAGAGATTATTTTGGTAGGGTCTTTCCTCTTCGTCGATCATGAGATGTTTAACTAATAACATGAATAAAATCTTATCGCGTTTCGTTTCCGCTTTTAACTGTTGTTGGATTGCAGAGTGCCGTGTTTGCTTTTGTTTAATTGAAATAATTTTATTCTTTGTGTAATATTCGCTTAGTATTTCGAAAAAAAAGATAATAACACTCAATGTATTTATTTTGTGACACAGAGTTTTATTTACATTCACTTGTTTCATGCATTTAAATTGGAATATTAAAATAAGCTATTTTCTCACATTTTCTGATAGGCGTTTTAAAATAACATTTGCACTATGAAATTTCAGAATGTAATTAGCAGTTAATCACTTGATTTCATTCATTTTTTCATTGCCTTGGTACAATAATTAATTTTAAAAAATGATTCAGTTTACAGTTTCAGCATCAGAATACTATATCTACCTAAAATTGAGAGCCAAATTTAACAAAAATGTGATTACTTGCGTTTCTAAATATTTATATGCAAATGAACCTGACAACCGAACGTATGAATATTTAAATAAATTAATTGATTTGTAATTTAATCCTTAAACATGTGTCAGTATATAATTTATGTATGAGTTTGTGTGTGTGTATGTGTGTGTATGTGCGACCTCAATATAAATAAAAGCCATTGGTGTTTTGAATGCATAAGGATGTCAATTTCACATCTCATAAACAATAGTGCCAAGTTTTACCAATATTAACAATCATTAAACTATCGAAAACAAAATCACTCACTGAAACCCCAACTTATTATCAAAAACAAAAATTCGAACTTATACAAAAAAGCGGATATAAAGTTAACGCCCGCAAAGGAAATACCCGTATTATGAAAGTAGATAAAGTTCATCAATTTTTCACAAACCGTTTTCAAGCTGCATAAAATTCAACAATGTGTCTATTAACTATAAAGAAATTAATGTGTTAAAAAAGTCATTTTAAAAAATAAAGATTTATCATTTTTGATTATTTAAGTTCCAGAATTTTATGTAATCAAAGAAAGCTGTGCAATTTTGTTTGTGAAGAAATATAAAAACATTCGAAATTAAATATGCAAATCCAGAATGAACTCTTACAAGTACAGAATAATAATCGTTTAGGATTCTTTTACATCTTCCTAAAAACACTTTTTGCATTACAGTACAAAATAAAGTTTCATAGAAAATTACTACGACAAAGCACATTTCTAGATCGAAATATTAACCCTACAAAAGGAGTAAATTATTACAACCCAAAGAAAAAAACCTTATAAGATGATGTATCTATACATAGTATAAAATGCAGTTTTCTGAAAGCGTCTGTTTATTTGAACCACAAAAACATGAGAAAAGTAAACGGATATTTTAAGTATTTGTACCATTTTGTAGAGCATTTATTCGGAAGGGTTTTAGTGCATTAAAGTTATATCAAAATAAAAAAGGGAGTTTTATAGTTACGATTTTAATTATTCCCCGCATATGCAAATAGCAAGAGCTGTTGTATGCATACGCGATTTTTGTTGTTGTTGTTTGTACGTGAGGTTTTAAACAGTGATTCAAATCTTACTGTGCCCAAAAGAAGGAAATCCTACCTTAGCCGGAACACATTAAATGCCAAAAACTCCGTTTGTTGCTTGATAAGGAAAAAGAAAAGGAAAGAAACTTTCTAATAGCCAACATCAGGGCAAGAATGCGCATTCTTAGGAAAGGACAGTTTTTTGATGAGAGAAGTTAACCGCCTACCTTTAAATGACATCGCAACTGAATTGAGAAGACATAATGAATCTGAATTTTAAGCTTCTGAGAAGCGCAATGATCGCCTGTCTGCTGACAGAGAAAGACATTTAAATTTGGAACAGAGGAGACGAAGTGAATAAACAAATATAAATTTTAAAATATCATTTCTTTTATCAATCTTTAGTGGATTGTTTTATCTACAGATCTATCATATTTTTATCTTTTTAACAGTCTAAATATTTCTGAAAGTGCTCTATAAAAATGTTTTCTAGCTATTTTTCGATTATTTCTAAATATTTTTTAGTATGCTTTATGTTGCGTAACATGACCTTGCCATATCGAGGGGGAGACTAGACTTAAGTTTAAAGCTTTTTTTTTTTTCATGAATATTCTGCCACGGGAAATGGCGTGTTAGTATTAATATAAATAAAAATCACAGTAACTATTTTTGGATTTATGCTTATCATCTCCTCCTAAATAATTAAACAAAATGCAATTCAAATGTTCCCATATATTTTATAAAGGGAAGAAGATGAATAGCTTCAGCTTTTCAAAGCCCAAAAATTAATTAAATATTCAATTAATAAGAAAAATAACCAAAGTTTCTTCTTGTTCTCATCTTTAAATCACTCCATATCTATTTTATTTTAATGCATTTTTTACTATAATTTTAATGCTTTTAAAATAGCGATAGAGTAGAAACTTAAGTCCATAAATTAAATATGCAATGAAATTAAATATTGGGCATGAAAATATAACAGTGTGGAAAACACAAAAGAAGAGTTGTTGCATGAATATATAAGGAAAGTTCTGAAAGAAAAGTTTAAAAGCAAAAAAATTAACAAAGTGTATCAGAAAAAAGTATTAATTTCATTTTTACCTACTTTTTTAAATAAGAATCCTTTAATTAATTAACTGTCTCAAAGTCTCTTTAATATTTCCCTTGTATTTCAACATTTGTGGATAAAATTTATGTGCACATTTGCAGCAGTTTATAATTTATAGGAAGAAATCTTATAAAAATTAATTCGTCTAATTGAACTAATTAATTAATTTCTAATAATGTAATTTCAATATAATTAATAATTCAAATTCAATTAAAAATGTTTCAGACCATAAATTTTTTTCATTAAAAATTTTATGCATGAAAGAATCTTGTTGTGAAGCAATATCGGATGTATTAACTACTAATGATATAAAAATATCAAATAAAACTCTTTCCTACACATTGATTTTTTTTATTTTTAATATTTTGAATCAAATCTATAATTAAAAAAAAATTTAATTAAATCTATGGACATTTTAATTTGAAACAAAAGTTTCGTAAAATTTTTCATTATCTCAAATTGGCACTAATTTTTACTTAAATCAATATGACTAGATATTCTCAAATCATATAAGCGTCATTCTATTTGAAGGTAAAGTAAATAGAACAATTGGTAATTTCAAACTTATTCTAAAATTAAATGAGTATAAAATAATTTCCTGTCTATTAAAAGCGAATTAAATTAACAATTTAAAATTCCTGATTATTTTACTATTCATCCTACCTTGAAATGGGTTTCCAGACAATTAAATTTTATCAACATTCCATTAAGGAACAGTCTATAAATGTTTGCCAACCCCCGATCCTAGAGTGTGGCCGATAGACATGTTGGAATCAGCCACTTGTGAAATGGTTTACTCCAGGTAATGTGCGCACTCAGTGTGAAATTGCGTTGTGTATCGAATTTGGATTTAATTGCACCGTAAATGCATGTAAACATAACTGTAAAGCAAATTATCGACTGAACTTAGACATTATGTCTAAGCTATAGTGATGTTGTGAGTAGATATGCGATGTTTATTAAGAAACACTTGAAGAAAATATGCAAACTCAGTTAATAATGTAGCCTTTTCGTTGAGAATTATAATGTTTCTGCATCTGTAAGATTATTTGGATAAGT
Organism: Argiope trifasciata; assembly: GCA_026543055.1. Classification (NCBI taxonomy): domain Eukaryota; kingdom Metazoa; phylum Arthropoda; class Arachnida; order Araneae; family Araneidae; genus Argiope; species Argiope trifasciata. The sequence goes on along the minus strand of JAPMOQ010001131.1, from coordinate 4,736,113 downwards.
ATTTGAAACAATTGCGGTGATTAAAATAACTATACGCTTCCTGCAAATAATTAAGAGGAAAATTTTTAATACTATATAGAAAATCTTTAATAATATCATTTTTAAAGTATTAAATTTTCTTTGTAACTTCCCTTGAAAGATTCTATGTAGTAAATTGTTTTATCTAATATGTTATGAAGAATGATCGTAATCATTCGACAACAGAATACATGTCCTACCTGAGACTGTCTAAATCTTTTGAAATTGCTTAGTATGTCTTTATTTCTTTCGAATGTGTCATAACATTGACCTTTCCTATCAGCAAAAAATGTTGTGTGATTTCTTCTTGACATTGTACTATATTCTGAATATTGAATAGTGTCGTGAAGATATTATAACTTTTATTGAATCAACGGTGCTTAAAATGTCCTTTTGTAATCAACAATGAACAAATTAAAGGTGCAAATAGAGATTGCTTCTCATGGAGGTGAAATAGATGACAACCTCGATGTTGCGCATCTGGCCATGGATGTTTCATTGGACAATAATTATGTAACAAATAAAATCTTTAATATTCTGATTTTGTGCCAATAGGGCTTTCCGTTTCAAACATATAAGATTCTCATTTTGTGTCAATAGAGTTTAACACCTTCTTCTTGCATGCAGAAACCAACAAATTAGTAGTGCGTATTAAGAATTTTTCACAGGTGGTGAAGCAGATTAAAACCTGGATATTGCAAAATCTTACCATGGCTTTTTCATTACACAGTTATTACATACCCAAGCAATTCTGCACGATTTTAATTTTATGGCAACAAAGGTTAACGCTTCCTGTCGCTGGTAATGAAGAAATTACAGGTGCAAATCGAAACAGTTTGACATGGTGTTGAAACAGACTGTAATCTGGTTGTTTGATTTAGAAATGTCATGTACCCAATCAAGACTACAAGGCTTTAGAATTGAGCTCAATTTTTCCTATCTTGTGGGGACAAAATAGGGCTTGGTGATGATGGGGTTACTCGTGTTTCAATATATATTCCTGCGGGTGTCTTGCAAAAAGGGGGGTAGTGGTCCCCTTGATTTTAAATAGCCTCCTTGGCTGGGCGCCATAATGGTGACATTGCGGTAGGCCTGTGTTAGTATCACATATGCTAAGTGAGACTATATAGTTGATCATCTAGGGTGAGTGTCTCTAATATATATATATATATATATATATATATATATATGGGGGGCACCTATGTACAAGGGTATAGTAGTATTAATAATGGATGTATATCGTTACTTAAGAGTCATTTTACTTTTATTGACTTATTGAGGTGAAAACAAGTCGAGATTTCTTCATTTTTGGTTCAAACGAAGATTATAGCATTTCTACAGCTATAAAGTAACTTCGATTAACCTCAAGTTAAGTTGAAATAATTTCAATGATTACAAATATGTTTAATAGTTTTTTGTGAGAATCACTAGAAATAATGTTTTAGCGTAATAAAGAAGAATGCGAGGTATTTTGTATGGGCACGTGTCATAATATGTAATTTCATCGGTGGTGCAGATATTCAGTTTACCAGTATTAATACACAATCTTCGCACATGCATAGTCTGCATGTGTATTTCTAAATATTTCGAAATTACTCGTTGAATTTTCTTTCTAATTATATATGTCATAGACCATCATAATATATCCTTAATGGACAAAAAATAACTTTCTCGAAAATATAAAAACATGACAGAGAATGTTTTACATTTAGCCGAAGTATAATAATTATGAAATATTAACTTTTGGAAGGAATTTAATATTTTATTGAATCTATGGTATCATCGTTGGTGAGTTTCTTTGGCGATTAATCCGTGGGAGGCGTTAATAGTATCCGAAAATTGAATTTGCATTTTAGATATATTTTTTATCAACTAGTTGAAATAGAAATATTGACACAAAACTGCATTTATTATTTGAAAATCCTGCATATATTATTGAAAATTTATAATAAATTTGACACCAAACTGCATATATTATTGAAATTGATATAAATAAGTCATTGTGTTTTTAAGTTATTGCGCTTAGATGTTTCTGAAAGTGCAGAATAACAGACAGTCAATTCCTCATTAGATTTGTTTTAAAATTTAGTGGTATCTAAACTATAAATGTTAAATTTGAGTACCGAATACTCTATAGTTTTCTTTTCTAGCCATCCTGTTAATTTAAATTCTGCAAATCTGTTGTGAAGACAGTGTACCAAATTTCAGCTATCTAGTTCAAAACGATAAGTAATTTTTGTCACAGGCGAACGGGCATTTTCAAAAAGTGTACTATACGAACTCAGAGAGGTCTGAAACTTGTATCTTTAAACTCAGGGGTTTGAACTCTTTGATTATCACAATAGTTTCACTAACCACCTATACGAGAAAGTAAAAAAATTAAGTCATTTTTGTTTATTTTTAATATGATTTTCATTAAAAGATTTTCTGACTATAAAAAAAGATTTTTTTTATTTTGTAGTAAAAGCTGGATAATAAGTACATCATACATATATGTAGTTATATTAAGTAAATTTGTAGTAATTATTTTGCAAAAGTGTCCAAACTATAAATTATCAATTCTCAATATATCTTCCTTTCATGAATACGATGGAGCCAACATTTATATTTGCACCAAGTGAAGTAGATCAAAACGTTTTTGAGCTATCTTTGTCAAAAACATTCAGATGAATATTTTTTAATGTGTTATCCGAATTGAGAGATGATTAAAATCTCGAGTTCTAAATTTTAAAAACGAGAAAGTAAAAGAAAAAGCATACAGAAATCATGATATGCATATATTAATAATCTAACACCATAAAATTAAAAAATGACAAAATTAAGTCAATATTTACTTGCCTTAAGTCTTTTGTTCCTTTAAGAATTTTTAATTTCCGTAATTTTAAAGATTCGAATTGAATCGAAAGAGTAAATCCCCACTCTGAATCAGAATTCTCCGATGCATAATTTTTATATTCCTGATGAAAAGAGCAGGATTTGGAATTTATGCATATTCATGGGATATTGCAAGCTAGAAAAGCAAATCGAGTGATGTTTAGAAAAGGTGAAAAATATTCAAATAGATTCAAAATCATTTCAACGCTATATAACTCCTGATTTTTAGATTTCTCCAAAATAAATGTTGAAGTAAATCTGTTCCTTAGAAAGTTGCTTATTAAAATCTGATTGAGTAGTCTCTGCAAAACTTTCTCGAATACACTCTAATAAAATTTACATGACAGAGGTCACTTTACATGACATTGGAGTACAGTTATTAAGAATTGTTTTGAGAGGGTGGGAATGTTAATTTATCATGTTTACTAAATCTATCTTTGTCGACTTATTTGGTGATTGATTCCTGGCATGTTTTAATAGTACTCAAAAAGGAAATTTGTGTTTTAAACATGTTTTTCTCAAACGATTAAAACAAAAAGTTGCTACAAAATTACACTGGTAGTAACAAAATTCCAAATCAAATATGATATGTTTAAATCATTGCATTTTTGAGTTATAGCTTTTATATTTTTCTGCGCCTAAAAACTGACAAACAATCCATCCATAGTTGAACTTGGTTCAAAAATTTACTGACGTCTACACTATGGATATTAAACATGTGTATCGAATTTTATTTTTCTATCTGCCTTCGCTTTGTAATTATCTCGTTAACTGATATTCGAATAGTCAGACGGACGGACTTACACTGAAGCGATTTTACTCAAAATTCATTAGAATTATGCACATTTGGTGTAAAGTCCTTCCACTAACAAAATGGTTTTGAGTTAGATTTGTCGCAGATATATAGACGGACGGATATTTTTTTAAAATGTGTTTTTGAACTCGAGAAGTTTAAAACGTAGAAATTCGATCAAATATAGATTGCTTTTTTAAAAAATGATAATTATATTTGGTTGGTGCGTATGAAATGTCGGATTCTCTTTACATGCGGACGTTTGTCTCCCTGTTTTCGTTATACTTTTGTCTTTGGCATAACCTCATTCATAGTCGTATTGTCCATTGCCAGAGACTCATTTCAGCAAAATAGGTTTCCTCGAAGGTCTTCCCTTTTGTTATTTCTTTTGAGTTTATTGCCGATATGAATTCTGCCGACATTCGCGTCATTTTCTTATATGAGTACAAACTTGGTAATAGTGCTGCAAAAGCTGCACGCAACATAAACCAAGCGTTTGGGGAGAATACGGTTAACGATCGGAAAGTGCAGCGTTGGTTCGAAAAATTTCGGACTGGCGATTTTTCACTGCAAAATGAGCCGCGCGGAAGACCCAAAACGTCTGTGAAGAATGATGACCTGAAGGCTCTAGTGGAAGCGGATCCAGCCGTATCCACGAGGGAACTTGCTATCAGGATGAAAGTTGACCATACAACGATATTGAGACACCTTTCTGAGATTGGCAAGGTTAAGAAGATGGAGAAGTGGGTACCGCACGCACTGACAGAGCGAAATAAGCTGGAACGAACTGGAATATGAAGTTTTGCAGCATCCACCCTATTCACCGGATCTCTCGCCGACCGATTTTCATTTTTTCAAGCATTTAGAGCTGTTTTTAAGGGGCAAACACTATGAAAATGAAGACAGTCTAAAAATCTCGATATCAGAGTTTATTAATTCTAAAGACCAAAATTTTTTTAAGACAGGCATCTACGCTTTAAAATCTCGTTGGGAGAAGTGTATTGAAGCGAATGGAGCATACTTTGATTGAATAAACAGCTTTTGAAGAAAGATATGCAGTTTTATACAATCACTTAAGAATCCGACATTTCATACGCACCAACCTAATACTTTCTATTTTTTACGTATGCGAAAGAATGAAAAATTATTGTATGCACATATTAGTGATTCAGTCCCCAAAATTCAAAAACGGCAAAATTAAATCAATATTTACTGAAACATAGCACCCTTAAGCGTTTTAGGCATTTAAGAATCTTTAATTTCCTCCGAGACTTGAATTGAATCTGGAGAATAAATCCCCACTCTGAATCTGAATTCTCCAAAGCACAATTCTTGTATTCTTTATGAAGATCGAGAGATCTTGAATTCTTGCATATTCAAGGGATATTGCAATCTAGAAAGCAAATCGAATGCTATTTAGAAAAGGGGGAAGATATTCAAATAGATATGCACATATTAGTAATTCAGTCCCCAAAATTCGAAAATGGCAAAATGAAAACAATATTGACTCAGACATAGCACGCTTAATGCTGGCATTTAAGAATCTTTAATTTCCTTAATTTAAAAATCTCCGAAACTTAAATTGTATCTCAAGAATAAATCCCCACTCCAAATCTGAATTCTCCAAAGTCCAATTTTTATACTCTTAATGAAGATCGAGAGATCTTGAATTCATGCATATTCAAGGGATATTGCAATCTATAAAACAAATCGAATGCTGTTTAGAAAAGGTGAAAAATATTCAAATAGATTCGGGACTTATTTCTAAAATTCTTTTGCAGTATCGTCGAAGGAGAAGTACAGGCCATGAATGCTAATACTTGTAGAAGGAAAAGAAGCGAAAAGCCTTAAGAGAGTTCGCAGCTGGTGCTTACGAATATACTTCGAAATTTGTTATGAAAAGTATTTTCGCACTAAAACTGTGAATTTCGAAGTTCTTTAGAATAATAGCTGTGAGATATTATATGAATTGAAACATATTAGGAAAATATTTAGTCTTCTTAAAGTACAAATTTAGGAGTTTGGTGGAATCTATGTCTTTATATGAATATTAAAATATGGAAATGTTAAATTGGATCGCACATGCCAATTTGTTGTTGTTGTTTCAAATGTACTTTATTTGCCTATTTTTTAAATAGTTTTTATTTGTATACTGATGAAGGTAGTTTTAAAAATTAAAATCAAATTTTGTACCAGAGATATAAATTTTATATTAAATCTCTAATTTGAATTCAAATACCACAGTTAGCTTAAAATATAATGTTTGATAAAAGGAGTATAGTTTATATGTAGTAATGTTGAATTTATAGAATTTAAAGTATCCGACAACGTTAAAAATACTGATTATCGACCACATTAGGGAATTTATAATAATAATTATTATTATTTCTTATAGTTCAGACCTCTTTTTCTGAAACAGCTGAACTTTTCTTGGGAAAGGAAGACCTGATCTATAACTCAAATAAATTTCAAGCAAAATATATTTTTCGACAAAAATTTTTGTCTTTAATCTTTTTTCGTCAAATTTCTCCACAAGTAACATAATATCTCAAAAGCTAACAAGGTATTTGCATAAAAATGTCGGCGTGTGTTTTAAATAATATGGACAATGGAATAAACCAAAAATTTTCGCGAAATACTTCATTTATAGGGATTTTTAGAAAAATTAAGCTGTGAATTTATGGGAAAACTGCATATATACCTATATTTTTATCCTTAACTTCTTTGAATATCACACTTTTTTAAAGATTTTGGTTCATTTCATTCATCATTATATTCTATAACGCGTACAAAGAAAAATCGGATTACTTCATTACAATTTTGTGTAGAGTGTTAATGGGTTTGGTAAAAATTCATAAAAGTTTACTACACATTTTCCTATTGCTCAAAATATATTTGGTTTTCAAATATTTTTGTTATATTCTTTTATAATTGACAATGCATTTAAAACCCATAAAAATTTTCTTAAATACAATTATTTTTAAATTTTTTTCTTTGAACTTAGTCGGATACCTTAATTTCACCTGACAGTACAAAATGTATTTCTTCATATACAGAATAAGAGAGATATCTGGTAACTAAAATATAATATCCTCATTTCAAGCAAAGCTCTTTCTTCAAATCAACCGAAACATGCTTTCGTGCTCACACTCACTATATGTTTTTGTACCCCTCCACATAAGTAATATTTAGGTTCATCCCAGATAGGATAAAAAGTAGGCAACCCCGTAGGTATTCGAATGGAAATATTCTTATCTTTTGGATAAGAATGACAGAAAGAACTATCTAACGACTTCAAGCTCAAGAAAGGAATCTATGGGATATCAAAAATGTGCATAGGTCCTGTACAAATTTAATTTGTCTGGAATAAAACTTAGGTATGGAACTGAAATTTGGAGAGGAGGCTATTAGCTACGAAAAGTTCTTATCTTATCCCAATGCGATCAATGTTGAAATTTATAATATGATATCCTCATTCTCTTAGCTATGGCCTTTAAGGAAGGGTGATAGCATTGGAAAAAGTAATTGTATTTGAAAAATCTACTGTGATATTGTATTTGAAAAATCTACTGTGATATTTCATTTAGCGTTAATCTAAAATTTTTATTATCGAAAGGGATAATTGGGGAAAATGCTCAGGAAAACATATTTCTCAATTTTGATCATACTTTTCGAATACTTTTACTTAGGTATCATATGAGAACATTATTACATTATTTTTTTTGTAAGTCCTTGACTGGTTATTAATTTAAATCATTAACCAGTTTAAACTGGTTTGAAACAATTACGTGGCTACTTTATTCTATGCTATTATATATATATATATATATATATATATATATATATATATATATATATATATACAGTGAAACCTCGTTACAACAATATTTTAGGGACCAAATAAATATATTGTTGTAGAGAGGCATATTGTTATATCGAGGGCCCACATAGTTTGAGCATTTAGTAAGAGTTTTTTTAATTATTATTATTAGTTTAAGGTGCATAACATACTACTTTTAAGTCTATATTTAAAAGAAATTAATTTGTAAAATATTAATAAAAGTGGTTTAAATACTAAAAAAAATAAATAAATAAGATAAATTCAGAAAATAAGCACAGAAATATTCACATACCTAAAAACACTTTTTATTGAAAATAATCCAATATTTTTGTTAGTTTATTCATTTTTTTAACTGTTAAGTTCACCAATATTGTATGCATTGAGTCTAGTGCACGAAAATGTTCTTCATTTGTCGACGGAAGGCTGAAAAAAATGTCCGTAGAGAATTCACAGATTGAAGAGCTTCCTGGGATGACAATAAGGACTGCGATGGACCTGTATTATCATCATCATCACCTTCATCATTGTTTCCTATCTCATCAGTAATTTCAGAGAGAATATCTTCATCAGTAACTCCTGCGAAAATCATAAGATCATCCTCTGCTTTTAAATAGTCTTCGATACTAATTCCAAACTTTTTACCGCTTGTTTCTTCAGGTTGGGATACAGATTTTTTGATGTGCAAAACACATTCTTGGGCATCTTAGAGATCATTGTCTATGGAATTTTCATCATTATCAGATTTCTTATCTTCCATAACACAAAGACCAGCCTTTTTCAAGTAATTCCGAATGGTTTTTTCTGTTACTTCCCACCAACTGCCACAATATCCACAATGAGTCTTAATAGACGGAAAAAATAACAACAGAAAACGAAAAAAAAAGCATTTGAAATTCAAAATATTATTATAAAGGGAGAAAATAATACTGAAATTTAGATTGAAAAAATCGTTTTATACAGGTTTATTGTTCTAGAGAATATCGCAATATTGAGGAGAGATTAACATTAGTTTATAAGCAAAATCGCCGGGACCACAAAACATTATTGTAGTAGAGGGAGTTATTGTTGTATCGGGTATCGTTGTAGCGAGAGTTTACTGTATATATATATATATATGCTATTTCTAAACGATAAACTATTTACCAATAAATTCTTAAACATATTAATTTATAAAGAAGTTTTATGAAAACCATATTTTTATGAACAGAAACTGCTATTTTCTAATTTCTGAGATCATAAAACGATTTCGTAATGAATTAATCTTAGAGCAGTAGTTAAATCCTTCAATATTTCCTACTTATGAATGAACGAAGTGATATTTCCCAACTGGATGAAAGAGAGAATACTTTTGTCAAAACATTTATTAAACTCGAGTACAATTTTTTGAACACATTATAAAAATTAAATTATTAAATTTACATTCCAAGAAAATAACAGCTATGATGTTATAATTTTAAATCAACCTTTTAAAAACTCATATTCTGTCGAAGAAGCATACGTAATAGTAAAGCAATACTGGTAAAATCAGGTCAACCTTTTAAAAACGAATCTGCTTTCAAAGAAGTATACAGAATAATAATAATTCAATATTAGTAAAAAAAGGTAAAAAATATATGAGATTAAAGGATGTTGATTAATATTGTCATTTATGCTGTATTCATTGCCTATGTGATTTAGAGCCTCAATGATTTGTAGCCTAAAATTATTCAAAAACCCCTAAAGAAAACAATACCTTGTGGTCACAAAATAATAATGGATTCAGAAAAGCGACAGTGACGGATTATAATACCAAGCCTTGTTATTTTTTTCTTTTAGTACTATCGTAACTGTAGTTTATGTATATATAACATGAAATCAACATGATGAGCAAGCAGTAGAAATTGATTATGATGTGAAACACTTTGATATTGGGTGCAGGACATGCATTTGTTACAGATATAACAACCAGTTCTGACATTTTCAACTGCGAAACTGCATCGATAGAGGAAGCATAGTTCAAACCCGTGAAGATAAATTATCAAATAATTGATTTCTGTGACAAACCGACTATTCCTTTAATCGCAGGCACTCAATCAATGCAAATTTAAGGTACTGATCAGAACATGCGGCAGTTGCTTTTGATGAGTTTCACCTATCCCACTTTGTATCAGCAGACAACAGGTTCACAGAGTAAACAGGCTTTGTGAAGAAATCTTATTGGTTTGAGATTATTTGTTATAGAACAATCAATGCATTCTGGTTTTCTGGTCACGGAAAATGCATTTTGCTAACTTTCATAAAAGTTCGCAATATGCAGCGATTGATTCAATACAATGGATTCAATACATTCATAATCTATACTTATAATAAAGCTCAATGTGTGTGTGTGTGTGTGTTGGCGCTCTACAGACCAGATCGTTGGACCTACAGCTACCAAATTTGGTACATGTATACCTTGGAGCTTGGGAATGTGCACCTCGGAGCCCTTTTTTCGAATTTTTAATTAGAATTTGAATTAATTAAAATTTAAGCGAAATTTCGACGATTTTCTGCTATAACTTCCGAAAATATTATCGGATAAACATGATTTTAACATCAATTTAAAGATAAAAAAATTAGCTTTCTAATAGTATCAGTATTTTAACATTTAACTTAAGCTTCTATTTGTAATGAATTTTTAAAGAAGCATTTCAACTATATTTTTCAACAATATATTTCGGACAAAACAATAAAATTTAATCTGCAGGAGCACGTTACGAGTGGAAGGGGAAAAATTATCTTTTATCAATAGATTGCCATCAGATAGATAAAAACTCAAATTAAAAAAATAAATAATTATTGCAAATTAAACATTTAAAAATGCAATTTTCAGCACGTGTCTGCATGAAATGAAATAAATATGAAATATGTTTTTTCTTTAAAAAAAAAAGAAAATGCAAAGAATTTTTTGTGACTTTTACAATATTATTAATTAAATAAATCAGCTTTGTTTAATAATAGAAATACATCTATAAAAAAGTCTAAATGAAGTAAATAGCTGCATAGTATGTAGCACGAGTCTATAAATGCTTTAAAAAATGAAGAATATTTATTAATTAAAAAGAGATGAACTTGTGACATCAGTGTTTTAATGTATAACTCAAGCTTCTATTTTTAACGAATTTTTAAAGAAATATTTTAACCATGTTTTTCTGAGCACGTGACTGGATAAAATAAAATAAAACAATGCCGGAAGTTCAAATTAAAAAAAAACTATCATCGCAAATCAAATCTAAAGAAATACAGCTTTCAGCACGTGACTGGATAAAATAACATAAATATAAAATGTGATATCTTCTAAAAAAATAAATGCAAGGCAATGGATTCTATGATCGTTTGCAATATCTATATCATTAATTCCATAAATTATCTTTATTTACAGTAAACCTGGTTGAATTTAGACAGGATATGCATTGAAATCCCGACTTAATGGCATATTTCTATAATCGTTAGTAATATCTGTATCATTAATTCAATAATTTTTCCCCTTTTTCGCTTTCTCTAAAAAACATATTTAACATTTTGGCAACATCACCGAAAAAAACATTTTTAATATTTTGGAAGCATAATCGATAAATTGTTAGAGCATTAAACTCAAAAAGTTTTTTCGAATAAAGTTACCGACTCTTTAACTACTAATAACTGAATCTTTTAACTTTAAATATTTCTTAAATTTTGGCTAATGAATATGTGATTTAATTGAAAATTTTAGAAAGCAACACTCATGGGGAACCAGCTGGTCGCCAAAGGCGGCTAGCATACAATAATTTCGTTCAATTAATTGAAATTTGTATTATTATCCATGGTATTTTTCCGCTATACAAGCTCAACGAAAAAGTCACCAAATAATCTTTAGTCTGTAAAAGGAAAAAGTCGCCAAAAAGGCAAAATTAAGTCAAATTGAACGTTTAAATTAGCCAAATTCATGTTATTCATTTGGTAACTTTGTTCGCGTTTTATTCACAATGGCGACATTTTTTTTTCATTCGCTTCGCTTGGCGACTTGACCCGCGTTTGGCTCACATTAATAACATCTTGCACCTAAATAATAGAAATACCTAATCCTTTTTTAGAGGTACTATCAATAGAAATTTAAGGTACTAATAATATTTATCAATATTCAGGTGCTGATTAATTCTCTCCGTAATAAAAATTTCACAGTTGTAGAAATTTTAACATAATAGAATTGTATGTAATTTTATGTAGGTATACATTTGACAAATTGTATAATAGAAAAATAATAAAGCGTGGAAAACAGATCTCTATAGAATATGCAATTGGAATTAAAATTACCAAATTTGTCTCATTAATTTTTGCATAATTTCTCACTAAGATAAGGAGCTCCGATATTCTAATAAAATTATTGGTAATAAATAAACGCAAGATCAGGTATGTAATAAGTAAAATAACTCTTTTTAATGTAAAAATGTTTAATATAATCTCATAAAAATTACTGATATTACATTAAAAGTCCATTGAACATTTTCAGATTACATATGAAAATAAATCAAAGAGAGCATCTTGCCAAATATAGTTATGCAATTTAATCATATTGCTTCAGATGATGATGAAATTTCCGGCATTTTGGTTAGTTATTTTTAGAGAAATAGTCCAACTTTTCTGCTGACAAAAATATTTATTTCATGTCTCAAAATCAAATGAGTTGCTTCATTCTTTTGCAATAACTTCTGTTCACTTTACAATGTGCAGAATATGTTCCATTCTCCAGAGAAACACACATATGGCAAAGAATCCAATTATTTCCATCTCATTCAGGCCACACTCAAACCACTCCTAAACCTCATTTTAGTTTCGAACGATAAGGAAATATTTGTTATTAAGTTCTCTTATAAATAATAGCTTTCCAGAGTACCATGATTCTTCGAATAATAATTCCGTTCGGAGATTCTTTTGATTAAATTCGGAGATCTTCAGCCGCAGAGAGTGATAATATATTTCATGTTTTCTGCGGATGGCCGACTTAATTAAGGAGAAGGGTTAGTGCTTCCAAACTGCAATGAATGACGGTTTGCTTGTTTTTGAAATACAAATATGTATTCAGAATATTAAATGTGTACAGTTGTGTGTCTTATGCAACATTTTCATTTAATAAATGTTTTTGATTTGCTGCCACATTGAAAAGTCTGTAATTACATACTTCTTGAAAGTATTAAAAATCTGAAATATTTTACGGAATCTTGAATTTAATGGTAACTTTCATTTTGAACTTGAATGAAATCTGCAATTTGTTTTTTATTTGTATTCTGTATGAACTGAAATTTTTTGATACTTCTCCTTCATACTCTAATTTAAAGATTTCTGCTCTACATATTTAACGATTCCGCTTTAAATTATAACTTTAACATCTCTCTTTTTGGGCATGGCTTTTTAATTTCTGTCTCATATCGTTATTTTGAAAAAATTCGTTTCAAACTAATTCTATAATGTTTGTATCTAAAGATGTGATTTCAACATGAATATTTTAAATAAAATTGTGGTAATGTCTGCTTCAAACTGCGATTTATAATAATTCTAATTCATGCAAACTTTTATTTTCTCGTAGACATAGCCTAGAAAAATTATAGTAACCTTCTAAAAATTAACGTTTTGACGTTTCAGAATTAACTAAGTTTGAAAAATAGACGCCTTTCTACATGCGGCAAAGATAACTTAAAAATACTTTGCTGTATTTTGATAAAATATGTAGATTTTTTTTTTAAAAATTCCAACCGAAATCCCTTCAGAGCAAGTCTATTCGGCTGTTTCAATGTAAATACTTTAACTACAAAATGAAGAGGGATAGACAGATAAAATTCAGTATACAAATTTAACATCTATAGTGTAGACACCTGTCGAATTTTGAGTCAAAACCTACTATGGGTTGACTGCCATGCATTTGACTGCATGTTGCTCTGCATTTTCAAAAACATGTAAAAGTCAGAATTCAAAAATGCAATGACTTAAATATATCAAATTGGGTGATCGATTTTGCATCTACAAATGTAGTTTTGTGTATTTTTTTTGTTTCAATCGGTTGGGAAAAACGTATTCAAAACTGAAATTTGATTTTCGGGTAGTATTAACAGAATTACTGGAATTCACCTAAGATTACACGATAAATTCAGTAGGAATGGCAAATTTATGCCAAAAGTTAATATTTTGTAATTATTGTATGCCATTAAAATGATCTCTGACATTGCAAGTTTATTAGAGAGTAAGTGAAAAGAGGTTTGGGGAAATTGTTCCCATTGGTTAATATCTTGGATATAAAGTGTAAGTATTACAATCTATTAGTCTCGAGGTTTTAGATAATTTTCTTGCTTTAGATCTTCCAGATTCATGCATTCACACTTATTCTTTTTTATTATTATTTTCTGAATAAATTTTGAAATTTCCATGCTACTTCATTTCCAATGAATTTGTAATTGAAGCCTACGTTAACATTATAATCGCCATAAAAATTATAATTATGTACCTTGTTTAAAACATCCTTCGATAGAAAAATTTGTGTTTAACTGTAATGACTTTGAATTTTTTTTTACCACGATTATACTGAGCATATAGATTATTATTTAAATGAAATTAACTATTTAATCGCTAACAGCAAGACAATGTACAACAAAATAAAATCTCAAGTTTTTCACAGCCTAATAACTATTATCATGCTTAATTATCTTTCTCTTAACAACATAAAATCGGATTTATTCCTGCAATTTAAATCTAAGCATTGCCTCTTTATTTAGTAAGTGTTTTAAACTAATTCTTTCCTTCCTTTATAGCCAATATTTTAAGCTGTCGGTGAAAATGTACAATCAAATTAATCAATTTAACTTTCAAGATTTCTTCAACAAGAAGGTATAAATAAAGGATAAGTAGTTGTAAAATGTATACATAAATCTAATTTCATAAAAAAATTATAATTTGATAATGAAATCCAGAAATGAAGACATAGTTAAGTATTTTAAGTTTTGGAAGAGAAGGTATTATAATCTTTAAACGATTAAAAATACGAGATTTTGACGTATTTTCAAATTTCAGACCTGACGTAATCCCATTGACTTAAAATCCCATAAAAATGTGCAATCCCATAAATGACTTGAAATCCCATTTTTGCAGCTACGTCTGCATGTCCATCTGTTTATGAACAAGATAATTGAAAAATGCTTATCGCTATATGACAGGAATTCGGCGTATGCTTTTTACTGCAAATTAATATATTTTTGCTAATAATTTGAGTTTTTTTTTAAATCTAAAATGCTTATCAAATTTTGAAATAACATCTACCTAAGATTTATCCGTCAGTTTTGATTGTGCAATTGTTTTCTTGTAAATACTATAAATCACGATCGGAACAATACAGATAAATAAAATTTGGTATGTAATTTAACAATGAATTTTATAGTTGATATTTTGTGAATGTAATGTGTATGTTTCTGCGTAATTATGTAAACTTTTAAACGCGGTCTAATTGAAGAACAAAAACTAGTCAAATTTCGATGTCCATCGCTCGGAAGAAAAACATTAAAAAATCATTTATCTGGTACTTGTGTATTAATCCCATCTTAACGACTGTCATCAAGAGCATCTTCAATTATCACATTCTAATATGCATAATGCTTATAATTATTTTTACAAACGAATAAGTTTAATAATAAAGAAATACGTTTATATTATATTAAACATACACATTATGTTTGTTATGTGCATAACTGTATATAATTATGTAATCTTTTGAATGTGGTCTACAAGTGTGTCAAATTATGGTGACAAAAGCATTCCAAAAAACATTTATTGATCTTTAATTTGTGTATTAATCCTATCTTAAAGATTGTCATCCTGAGCATCGCCAATTATTACATTCTAATATGCATCATACTCATAATTATTTTTTGCAAATGCATGAGGTTAATAATAAAGAAATACGCTTACTAGATAGTATGAGATAAAGTTTCTAATAAACCACTCCAATAGATTTTACCACCAATTATATATGTTTTATAAAATTGAAACTGATAATTTGTTTTCATCTTACTGTATCATAATACAACGCACTTTTTATTTAACTTTTTAGTATGGTAAAGAAATCATTAGTATGGTAGTATGCTTATTAGTAAAGTATCGGAATGATATTAATTAGTGGGATGATGGAATGTATGAATATAGGATGATATGAATTCCGTAATCATAATTTGAACAAAATAGATCTAAAATTTGATGAAATTCTATATTCTGGCTCTAAAGATTATAAACCAAAATTCATGCTTATTATCTACATTGTTCTTGAGTTACCCCGTTCACATAAATACCAATAAACTTATCAAAAGAACATTAACTATATGATAAATTTGATACAAAGATAAGTATACATCTTATATCTACTCATAAAATCCTATGCCATATTTGGTAAATTTAAACTCATGTCGTTTTTGTATTATGGTACTAATAAAGCTTTAAGAGGAAAATTTCTTGTAAATCGAAACATTTCGGGAAAAAGCAGTAAAGCTAATTTCATTTCGTTTTTTTCCCATCATCAATAGAGATAATCTGTTTGGTAATCATCTTCCATATTTGACCTATTGAGTTTGTTTCGTTTTAGTATTAAGGTACCAATAAAGACTTAAAAATCAAATGAAAATTTCAGATAAATCGAAAAATTTAGTGCAATTTCAATATACATAATTTCGTTTAGTTTCTTTTTTTGAGTTTTCTTCATAAGCAGACATAATTTCAAAAGTAATTTTTCTGTGTGATTGTCTCAATCACAGATTGATATGATGAAGGGACAGAAGGTCATCAAAATCTCAAGGTTAAATTTTTTCATCGATTGCGATAGTTTCTATATTTGATATACACAAAAATAAAAATTTCCTCGGAAAAATTACCATAATGACTTTGTTAGGTTTCCAGACCATCTTGCTTCTTACCACTTTAACTGCTGAACAAATTTTCAAAAATGTTATCTCATCTTGGAAACAAAGTATCAAAAGAAACTCATCCCCAGCTTTTGCTAACTTTCGATTTCGCCCGTACCTTGCCTGCCAGCGGGAAAACATTAAACGATTTTTGGACGAGCGATCGATTACGATTACTGAATCGATTATCGATTGCGAGGCACCATTTAAACACCCGGGAGGCACGAACTTAGAAGATGGAAGTCCTTGCCACAACCCTCTACCCTCTTACGAAGTGAAATAAAATGTTAAAACAATCGATTCAAACTTCGATTACCAATCGCAACTGAAGATGAGAGCTTTATCACATCGATAACTTAGTGGGGAAAAAAAAGGTCAAGTGCTCTTGCAAACTTTTTCTACAACAAAGTCATATCTTGCTGGGAGTGCTGATGGGATTTCTTTAAGCGAGGGCGAAACTTCGTACTTATCGTCTGCTGTCCTCTTCCCCTCCCATCTCGAAATGGAGCTATTAGGGTTTATATGAAGGGGTCGTTATATCGAATGAGAAAAGGCACAAAATGAAAGGCCTAAAGTGTTATTACTTGGTGAACAGTGTTACGAACTAGTAATTGAGGTGTGTCACGGAATATCTCTGGGAATAATTCCAGCCATTTAATATTTTAATGTCTCCTTATTACTGTTATTACTTAAAGGAGATTTCATTTTATGCCTGAAAGATATTTGATTATTTCTATTAAACTTCCTTAAGCGAATAACTTAACCTCATAATGACAGTTTCGGGCGATCAGTTGCTTAAAGTTTAAGGAGGATGAAAAATATTTCGTTATTAAATGAAAAGATTTCGAATAAGATTTCAGAATTAATGCCGTGATAAGATTTTGGAAAGAAATTGCTGATGTATCTAAGTTACTTTTTTATTTCACTTTTTTTTTTGAAAATTTTGGGTTGTTGCCAAATTAGTAGTTTGGTTATCGTAAATTATTATATTATGAAGCATATTCCAAATTGATAAAAAAATATTCATCAAGCAGATATCATCCAAGAAATTGTTCAGAATATGACTTCATGATTGTAAATTTTACCATTTTCAAATGATATAAAACAGTTTATTTCATGTATTCAGTTCCGTTTACTTTTTGGAATAAAGTTGGATTTTATAAAGGGCTTAATGTCGCCTATATTTTAAAAATATTTCACTAATACGTTCCTAGTCTGAAAAACTAATTCATTTTTAACAATTTTTATTTTATTTGAAGATTCAAGATCTAAATGTGCCATTGATAAACACTTTTTCCCTAACCTCCATTTATACGAGACAATGTTTTTTTAAAAAATATACGGCCTTGTATATTTTCTATGGCGAAAATCTATGATAACGTTTTTCACATCAAGCAATTGACGTGTATCATTATTTAGCTTCACTATATTGCAAGCATAACTAATGAGTTTAGACACTCCATAATTGGTGAAAATTGTTATGACAGAACATTTACATTTGATTATAAAACATCTGTTCAAAATTATGTTATTCATTGTTTTGAAATTTTTTATTTAAGTGCTCCTGTGATTTTTCTAAATATCATAAACTAGAAACTATTGAGAGTTTGAAACACTTCCACGAAACATTAATGCTATTGCCGAAATTAGTATAAAGGGTCTTTTTGAAACTTTCTCTATATTTGCTTATAAATGCTGTGAATAATTTAATATATGCCATGGGTAAGCAACATCTATTAATATACACGAAACAGCTTTTATTTTTATAATGCTTTTATTTTCTTTCCAAAGTTTGAGACCAAACTTAGACACATAACTACAACTGTAATCACAATATTACACAATTTACATGGCTGTGAACATATAGACTGGTAGACCTTAACCCCTTTAATATCTGATTATAAACTCCGACTAAGTTCCAATTTTTGAAAAATTGAATTTTTAAAAACAATTTTAAACTATGGTTTTTATATGTATTGGCAATTATAATACTAAATACTAAAAATACAAAAAAATTAATAAATTATGTGGAAATATAACATATTTTGAGAAATAGGAAAATCCTTTGTAAATTTTAAGGAAATTTAACCAAAATGATTAACAATTTACACGAAATTGTAATGCATCAATCCTATTTTTCTTTGTACGCAGGTTGTAGAATATAATGACGAATGAAATGCACCGACATCGAAGAAACATTTTCAGATGAAAAGAAATGGATAAAAGTATACGTATATATGCATTTTTACATAAATGTACAGCTTATTTTTTCTAAAACACCTATAAATAAAATTTCACCAACAGTAAAACTTTCGGTTCATTTCATTGCCCATATTGTTTAAAACACACGCTGTGATTTTTATGCAAATACCTAAATTAAGTTTTGAGATAGCATATTAACGGTGGAGAATTTTAATAAAAACCAAAGTTTTGAGAAAATTGAAATGAAAGCAAAATTTAGCCGAAAAATATGTGACCCTGGATGATAGAGGTCAGGCCTTCTTTTTCCTAGAAAAGATAAATTGTTTTGGAAAGAGAAAAGTTTGAATTACAAGAGATAATAATTTGCCAAATTGGTCGATAGCCAGTGTTTTTAACGTAGTCCTATTCCTTAATAAGTATCTAGCAGTATAAATGTTCAAAATGTGAGCACATGTTAACCATCTTTCTTTGTTTCAAAGTATTCGTGTTATATTATGTTTGGATGCTGGACAGACCGATATCTTCTTAAAGACTTTCTTTTAAAATTTGATAGAAATCTACAATAGATAATAAGATAGAAAAATATAATAGAATTTGATAGAATAGACACAATTACAACTTAGTGGCGTGGTCTCCCTAAAAGTTTCTCTCATTCACTCGAATAAACTTGTCATGCCAGATAAGTACAATAATTACGAAAAATCAGCATATTGAATTTAAATTTTTTTCTGAATCTATCGTACCATTTTTGACGAGTTATTTGGCAATTAATCCTAGGGATGCGGTCAATAATTTCAAAAAAAAGATCTTTATTTTAGAATTTCTTTTCTGTATAGACTGGAACTAAAAATTGTTAAGAAGCTACACTTGTAGTCAATTAAAGTCTGAAATACGGGAAATATTAATGAAAAAAAGAATAACCAATGTGGTCGATAACCAGTGCTTTTAACGTAGTCGGATACCTTAAACATTGAAACATTAAAATATAGAATTCTGATAGTTATAATGCCTTCGTTCTTTGTACACTGAAAAATAAAAACAAATTCCAAAATTTATTAGCAGTACAAGATGAATACAAGACCATTAAAAACCCACAAGTGTTAAATGCAACGTTGAGACGCTTATCTTAAATGGAATTCTAAGTATTTATCCATTAAATCAATAAGAAAACAGAGATAAAAGAAGTGAAATTTTCTGCTAATGACTTTCGTGTCAAGAAAAGAAAAGAATTTTTCACCGAAAAAAAAGTCAGAGACGAGAACAGGATATTAGTCACTGAACTTTTCATTCCTCTCTCACCAGTTTAAAGAATGAAAAGATCAAATGGGCTTCCCTTGGAAAAGTGCAAAAGTGGAACAAATGGGCCTTTCAGACATGACACCCGCTAGACAAAAGTTGAATCTTTTTTTTTTTATTCCTTTGAAGATTCACACATTCGCTTCCTTTGTTAGGTGATTATTTAAATTTTAAGAGGTTTGTCGTATTTGCATATTAAATTTGATATCTAAATCAGATTTGTCATGTTATAAAATGAAATGTCTGGCATGTATTAGTAAATCTGCTTATAAAATTAAACTTGTTAAGAGTATTTCATGTGTTTTTACAAAATGGTAAATGGTTTGTTATTATAAATGAAAAAAAAAATCGATTTAGTAGTTTATTTTAGTTTAGCTATATTAAAATCAATTTTAAAGCAGAATTAGAGTTGTTTTGAAACATACCTCGCAATTCACAATAGAGGTCAGATAACGGGGACGCACATGAGCTGGCATCCGCGCACCAAACTTCCACATCACATTAGCGAAAAGACGTTTGGCACCGACTGATTTAACGCGCTGCAGATCCGCTTACTATTCTACATTGTTCGTCAATGGAATCGAACCTGAAGCCCTCCAGATCCAAAGAGTCGAGGTCTTATCACCAGACCACAGCGGTCCTGTAGCAGCTACATTTCTATTTTATAATCTTTGTTTTTATAAGTTGTCCTTTTAAAAAGTGGGAACAGTAGTAGCGTTTTGATGAAATAAAAATATAGCGACTTGATATAGTTTCACTTATTTCAATTTCAAATAAAATCTGAAATTATTATTCCGAAAAGATAATCTATATTAATAACAGATCTGAATGAGTTCCACATAACAGAGCTACAGTCCCATATTAATTTAGTAATAATTTCGATTTGAAAAACACTGCCGAATTTTTCAAAAGAAATATTTAAAGATTGTTTTTTTTTCCTCTTGTTTGGTATAAACTATTTTGGTAATTAATTCTACATTGTTTGCATAATAAAATACAGTGCCGGCGTCCCGGCATAGGAGTAGAGTGTCTTTCCCGTGATCTGAGCGTCCCGGGTTCGAGTCCCGGTTCGAGCATGGTTGTTATTCTGTGTTCTGTCTGTGAGCGGTGTAAATTTGCCCCTCTGTAAAAATTGGTTGTGCAAGCGAAGGTGAAGCATGAAGTGGATAAGTCGTACCCTTGACCCTAGTTGACGCTATTGCAAAAACATTGGATTCTAGTTTAGGCTTAAATCGTTGACAGCTTTCTGTCGGCAGACTTGTAAAGCGTCATAAGTAACAAAAGCAACATAAAATGGAGTATTTTTAAATTATTTCGAAAACTGAATAAATATTTAAATGTTTTCAAACATTTAAACTAATTAATACATTTAAGACATGAACATTATATCAATATATAGTTTATTGAAACTATCACAACACTAAAATATACTAGAAAAAAAATTTTAGATTAATTCTGTGCAGCTTCAAGTCTCTCCCCCCCCCACTGAGAGTGTATTTTAGAGGATATTTTTTTAAATTTTTTTTTGTTTCTTTTCTTTACTGCTTAAACTTCACTTCGTCATTACTTGGCTCCGAAAAATTGTATGATAATACCTAATATAACTTTTTTCAATTTTAGCGTGGATGCTTTTTCATGTCACGGAAAGTAAATAATTTTAATTTCAAATATATTCTCGTAATTTATAGATAATTCCCTAACTTTTTTTCCTGTGGTTTTATTATTGTGGAGGATGCTTTTCTCTAATTGGCACATCTCCTTTATTTCTTGAGTTATTTTTTAACTTTCACGTTTCACTTCCTTTGGCACTGAAGCCTGTTTCAATAATCTCAGCATAGTCGCATTATTACATGTAATCGTTCCTTCGCTGGTTGTACATGAAGCCCTGTTGATGTTAAAGGATTTTTAAAAAACCTCTGTATAAAATAAAATTAAATAATAAGATGGTGTCTACTCAGAAACATTCATGATTAATACCACCAAAACTCTATTAAATTTATTTTAAAAATGATTAAATAGTAAGTTAAAAGACATGCTTGCCAATGACGAAAAAAAAAAAGAAATAAGAAGAAATAACAGAATTATGTGCAAAAAAGTAATAGAAAAAAAATCATTAAATTAATTTCCCACAAATATAAATATAATGTCTATCTTAAAATTATACCTTGAGAAATAGTTTCAATGATCATATTTTTAAATTTCAAAATGAGTATCGTTTGCATTAATTTAATAGTCGCCTTATAGGCATAATGATTGATGTCTTTTGATGGCTACACTTTATAAAAATAGGAATTATCAGCAGATATTTCATTCAAGACGATTTGATTTTTTTTTAAAAACCCATACCTTTCAGAATATATTAATTTACGAGACAAAAATAATGTGAATCATATCAATAAATGGCAAGCATTTCTCAAAAAAGAAAATAATTGAGTTATTTTTCGTAACTGAATTATTTCGCCTCTAAGGGTAGCCAGTCTAAATAAATTTAGTGTATTCACAGTGACATCGGTCATCTTACTTAACTGGCTATACAAGGCATCATTTTGTGGTTAAGGTATCTGACTACGTTAAAAACGCTGGTTATCGGCCACGTTGGCGAATTTTGTTTATAATTGTTAATTCTTGTAACTCAGACTTTCGTCTTTCCAAAACAGTTTATCTTTTCTAGAAAAACGAAGGCTTCACCTATTATACAGGGGAATTTTAAGCAAAGCATATTTTTCAGCAAAAACTTATCTTCAAATTCAGTTTTCTCAAAAATTTAATTTTCATAAAAAGTCTACACCTGTAACATATCGTCAAAACTAATAAAGGTATTTGCATAAAAATTTTAGCGTGTGTTTAAAGTAATATGGGGAATAAATTGAGCCAAAATGTCATTGCTGGTGAAAACATTTTCATTTATAGGTGTTTTTAGAAAAATCAAGGTGGGAATTTATGGAAAAAATGCATATATGGGTATATATTCCCCCAAAACTTCTTTACATCTCAAAATATTCCTCAGATTTTGGTTCATTTCATTCATCATTATATTCTATAACTTGTGTACAAAAACAAAACAGGATTGCTGCATTACAATTTCGTATAGTGTTAACCGTTTTGGTTAAATTTCATTCAAATTTACTACACATTTTCCTATTTTTCAAAATATATTTTGTTTTCAAATATTTTTGTTGTACATTGTATATTGTACGTTGAATTATATTTGCCAATACATCTAAAAAGCATAGTTTTAAATAGTTTTTAAAAAATCCAATTTTTCAAAAATTTTCCTGCGGACGTTGTCGGATACCTTAAATAACTTAAATGATTTTTCTTTCCAATCACGCTATATATAGCATAAAATTAAATAGGACGGCAAGGACTACTCAGACAGCAATGATTCAACGTTGCCAAAATTCGATTAAATTTATCTTAAAAATAATACTAAGTTAAAAAAAGATTTTGTAAAACCCAAATAGGGATAAGCAACAGGCATTTACAAATTTATATAAAGAAAATTGTTGAAGATAAAGAAAAAATCCAAAAAGTATAATATATAATCCTTTGCGAATATTAAAATAAAAGCGAGCTTTAAGTTGTCCCTTCTAAAATTGATTTAACTACCATATTTTAATAATAAAGTACTACTTGTCCCTATGAACAGCCACCTCGTTGGCGCAATGGTTGATATATTTTAATGGTTCACTCTGTATAGACTGTATCAACGGATAGTTCAAAACACGTGCCTTTCTTGATATATGAATTAGTATGACAAAAGTACACGAGAACCCTTTTATAGATCCAAGATATTTCTCGAGAAAATGAATATTTGTTGTTAATAATTTTAAAAGCATTAAAATACGTTAATAAGATTTACTAAGTAAACATGACTTATAATTTCAAAGAGCTGTCTATATTAACTTCTATAATTAAATCAAATATTTTAATTCAGTGGATTCTATTTCTCAAAAGTCAAAAAGAATTACTTAAGTGAAATATTTCTGATAAATATTTACTCAGAATTGAGCCGAGAGACCCTATAAATCCCCTCTATATTTAGAATTTTAAAAGTTCCAGATCTCAATTTCTCAGAATTGCTCTTAGGGAATATTTTGAAACTGGCACGTGCGTTAAATGCCAGCTTTTAAAATCGAAGGTATTAAGAACATTGAATAGAAATGGTGACGCGATGCATTTGCAAACTTTTGAATTTTTGGAATTGAATTCGAATTTAAATAAAGGTTAATAATGCGTTGGATCTCCGGCTTCAAAATGGATTAATCACTTCAAAGAAAGGGCTTTATATAATGTTGAAATGATCTCCAATTCTTATTTTTAGCTGAGAATATTTATAGTTAGGATTTGTCTGTCTGGTTGCTTTAGAATTTCTGCTATTTGTATAATTCAGAAATTAATGAGATAGTTTCTATTAAAAATAAATAAGGCTGTGTGTGCATAGGCTCTACAAACAAGACTTTTTGACTTATAACTACTAAATTTGGTGCTTATGTACTTTGAAGATAAGGAATCTTTGTCTTTTTGATTTCGAAATTTTAATTAGAATTTTAATTAAAAAGTAAGATGGTATCTTCAATAAAATAACATTGCGCTAAAATTAGTTTCACACCGTTTGAAAACTGAAAAACAATAGTTTTAATGATATCAATTTAATAGTAACGTGTCATTTTTTTAAAAATGTGCAACCTTTTAAAACCTTTCATTAGTCTAATATCCAACACAATATTATTGAACTGAAATTCAAACCGTTATTTAATCATGTTATCTTTTTTCCTTATTGAAAGCTTAGGTAGACAAATTCTGTTAAAATATGATCTTTTTGTTATATTTCTTAAGTTAAAATATGATTTTTTTATTATTTACATAGTCAAAAAAGCAATGCTAAATATCACAAAACTTAAAAAACACATGAACTGGGCAACAGTATTTGTCATGTGACTATTTTGTTCTCAATAGATATGTTCAAGTACACGGTAAATAGAGAATATATAATGCAATTTGGTTCTTAAAAGGAATTATTCTCGGAATAATGCAAATAAATCCGTGCATTAAGAATTTGATTTAAATTAAATTCAATTAATATCGACTGCCAATCCTATGGTCACCAAGGATGGCTACTGTTAGATAAAATAACTCTTAAAAATTTAGTCTACGTGTTCCTGTGTTTTTGATACTTTATATAGCATTTCATTGTCATAAAGGGAAAAAAAGGAATTGAAATTTATAAAAAAAATTCATTCATTCTTTATGGCTGTGAAATATTCTGATGTTATGAAAAACACACACAATTAAATTAGAATAATGGGCATCTGTTATATAACTTTAATTAATTACCAGATTAACATTAAATTCATATTTACCCCTAACTGTAATTTCCCTCCTATTTATAATTATAATATAATTATTTTTTAACTTTACCATTAAAATAGATATAAAGTAATACTTGCAACTATTCACTTGTTTAAGTCACAACTATAAATAAATGTGTTAAAAGGACCCAATCTTTCATCACAATCAAATTCATGAATCTACCACAATAAATGAATTTGTGTGTAAAAGTTAAAAATAATAATGAGAAATTGTTTCCATGTAGCATATGAAAATAATTTTAAATGCTTGGTAATAATAAAATACTTTTTTAATTAAAAATTTAAAAAATTATTTAATTTTTTGCAGACTTGGAATGTGCATAAATTTCTTGAACCAAAGCAGATATCGAATGTCTCGGATAGTTTCAACATAGTTACACAGTGACATTATATTTAACTTTAAGGTTATCGTTTTTACCCTTTATTCTTCGCTACATTTAGCAAAAACAAAAATTAACATTTCATTCTAAATATAGAAATTGTCAGCGTTTATTTATTGTTAAATATTCAAGTTAAACTTTTTTTTAAATTAAACTTATTAACAAAATCTTAAATACAGCTTTTCAAACAAAATTAAATACCAAAACATTTAAAACAACTTTGTATAGCTTTAAATATACGAATTCAATTTCAATTCTGAAAATTATGTGTTGCAACAAAAAAATAACGTGGAGAATAAGTTGTAACTTAATATTAGATAATTATACCATATGATACAAAACTAACATAGTTAAAAAGATATATGTGAAAATAATTTGGATACTTAATTTAATAATCATAAAAAGAAAATGAGAATAATAATAAATAATAAACGTGAATGAGAAATGTATACATTTATAATTAATTTAATTTTTTACTGATGGAATAGTTTTACTTACCATAGAATCATAAAGGAAATGATATTTTGTTATCCTTTCTAAGAGATTTTTGACTGTCTCATTATAAAAAAGGCATTTAATATAATAATTCATCACCGGAAAAATAAAAAAATTAATGCTACGAGGTATCAAATAAAAGCAAGATTTGAATCTGTCGCAATTTGTGCAGTAAAGTATTGACAATTCTATTTAAAAAGACCATCTGACGGCTGATAGTTTAGGGTTTGTAAAGATGGAGTGTTACTCAATAGAAGAAAGTGTTAATGCAATATATGAATTAAATAAAAAAAAACGCAGCTTATTTTTTTTTAAACCGTTATATTTTTGATGAATTATAAAGTCAACAGGTTATGTATGAAATAACACAGAGGGCAAAATACCAGCATGGCTTTGTTCGCACTTACGTTCTGTTTTATCTTAAATTCCTATGAGTATTTTACATATATGTGGTTGAATTTCGTTGATGCACCTTTGAGTTTTATACTTTAATGCGCGTATACTTGTAGGCTTGTTGGTCTGGACTCTTCTAACACCAGAAAAGAAAATCCAATGGTGATAAATCACATGATCTAGGAGATGAATTCTCAAATTTTTGAATTATTTCCGCCATACTTTCATTAATTTTGAAATATTTTTCAATGAAAACACACTGTTCTATCGTGTAACGCTCAATTTTGGCTAACTCGAAACTAACAAGACTTTTTAAATAGAGTTGCCTATACTTTACAGTGCGAATGGTGGCAGATTCAATTCTAATTTTGGCACAATTATTGTATGGTTTCGAAAATTCTTTGATTATTATTTTGAAAAATGCTAATTGGAGACGCATACAACCTGAATATTTACTCTCGTAACTAAAAATATATATTTAGACATTGAGTTGGTTTTATTAACAAAAGTATTAAAAAATTCTAAGTTTTTTTTCATTTGATGAAAAATTCTTTTAGAGAAGAAACTTTTTTCACACATCATGAGTCTAATGCACCATATACACTGAAGTGACAAAAGTCATGGGATGACGGTTAATATCGTGTCGGTCCTCTTTTTGCCCGGCGAAGTGCAACAACTCGACGTGTCATGGAGTCCACAAGTCGTTGGAAGTCCTCTACAGGAATATTGAGCCATGCTGTCTGTATAGACGTCCATAATTGTGAAAGTGTGGATGGTGCAGGAGTTTGGGCACGAACGGACCTTTCAATGATGTCCCATAAATGCTCGATGGGATTCATATTGGGCGATCTAGGTGGCCATATTATGCACTGGAATTGCCCGGAATGTTTTCAAACCAATCGCGAACGGTTCTGGCCCGGTGACATGGCGCATTGTCATCCATAAAAATCCCATCGTTGTGTGGGTACGTGAAGTCCATGAATGGCTGCAAGTGATCTGCAAGCAGCTGAACATAACCATTTCCAGTCAATGATCGGTTCAATTGCACCAGAGGACAGAGTCCATGCCATGTAAAAACAGCCCACACCATTATGCAGCCACCACCAGCTTGAACAGTGCCTTACTGGCAGTTTGGGACCATGGCTTCGTGGGGTCTGCGCCACACTCGAATTCTACCATCAGCTCGTAGCAACTGAAATCGTGACTCATCTGACCACACCACGGTTTTACACTGGTCTAAGGACCAGTCGATATGCTCATGAGCCCAGGAGAGTCGCTGCAGGCGATGTCGTGCTGTCAGTAAAGGCACTCGAGTCGGTCTTCTGCTGTCATAGCCCAAGGAAGACAAATTTCGCCGCACAGTCCTATCGGACACGTCCCTCGTACGTCCCACATTGATTCCTGCAGTTACTTGACGAAGTGTTGCGTGTCTATTAACATTGACCATTCTACACAGACGTCGGCGGTCTCGGTCGTTAAGTGCAGGTGGTCGCCCACTGCGCTGTCCATGATGGGATGTGATGATGCCTGAAATTTCATACTCACGGCACACTCTTGATACTGTGGATCTCGGAACGTTGAATTCACTAACGATATCCGCAATGGAATGACCCATGCGTCTAGCTCCAACTAACATTCCATGTTCAAAGTCTGTTAATTCTTGTCGTGACGCCATAAATCACGAAAAACCTGTTCACATGAATAACTTGAACACAAATGAAAGCTCTGGAAAACGAATTGCGCTTTTATACTTTTTCGCTGAGATACTACTGCCATCTGTATATTTGCATATTGCTATCCCATGACTTTTGTCACTTCAGTGTATATGAAATAACCTAAAATATGTAAGTATCAATAATTGAAATGATGTATTGGAATGTATTGCAAATTTAGCAAAATTCGATATCCAATCCTGACACCCTTCAAACTTGATTCAATATTGTCCTAATTTATCTGCTGTCGATACATCTGAAACATTCGGTTCGGTATCCCCTCATCGATTATTTCAAAATCGATTCCTGTTTACTGCAAGTAAATACATTAGCATTTATCGGCAAAATTATTATCTGGAACCAAGTATTAGGAATTCTTATATTCGGAAGCAATATGTGAAAATTATTGCGAATGAACAGTTGAAGTCCAAAAATATAAATAATTAAACTTTTACTGATAATGATATTATTTTAAGTTATTTTGTTGAGAATTTTAATGTTAATTGAATTTAATTTTCAGGTCTAAGATATTTCATTTGCTTTTCTCCTTTTTGGTCAAATATTTCTTTTACTTTTCAATATTTAAAATATATATCTTAAAAAGATATGAAAATATATGAATATTTAGATATGACCATTCTACTTCAATAAACTTTAATAAGATATCTTAATAACGACCAAATTAATTTCAGATCTTTTTCAATATTCTTCTTGCCACTCAAACAAAATTACTAAAAATTAAAATTTATAAAAAGAAAAAGATAAAATCAAATCACAGACTCTTTTATTTTCAATTGACAACATTTCCGTTATACGAGAGCAAGAGGTCGCCAATATGAGCCAATCGTGAGTCAAGTCGCCAAACGAAGTG
Source organism: Argiope trifasciata (assembly GCA_026543055.1). Classification (NCBI taxonomy): domain Eukaryota; kingdom Metazoa; phylum Arthropoda; class Arachnida; order Araneae; family Araneidae; genus Argiope; species Argiope trifasciata. The sequence goes on along the minus strand of JAPMOQ010001131.1, from coordinate 4,706,936 downwards.
AATAGCAAAACAAATGTCGCCAATGTGAACAAAACGTGAATAAAGTCGCAAGATGAATAACGTGAATTTGACGAATTCTTTAAACTTTGGTGAATTAAGAAAAGAGACAACAAATCAGATTTGAATGCATTAATCATAGAACAGGAGTCAAATCCTTCTGTTTCCCAACTCAATAATTTTTCTAAGTATTTTTTTGATCTCAGAAATTAGTAAATAGCAGTTTAATTTACAAAATATTGTTTTCATAAAAAATTTTGATGAAATGTATCGCAAAATTTAGTAAAAAGACAAAGTGAATATTGAAATACATTTTACATCCGAGCAATTTTTTTTTCTGAATTTGGCAATCTTTTGCCTCCATTACAATTTTACAAAAATTATTTACATTCTGGCGATCATCAAAGTTGATTCAAGTGTTCTAGCGGTACTTTTCTGTTATACGGGCGCAACGAAAAAATCGCCAAATATTTAGTCGCAAAAAGTGAAAATTCGCCAGAAAATTGCAAAATTAAGTTAAAATAAAGTAATTAATAGCACAATATTTTTTATCATAACTAAAAAAAGGAAATTCAATTTAATATGTGTGTAATTTATAAACAATTAAAAAAGTGAATTTTATTTATAGATAGATTATCATTTAAAAATAGTGTATACATGGAAAGAGTGTGGGAGGGATAGATACCGATAAATTCAAATAACACGGCTTCCAATATTAGACTCTTTGGCAGAATTATAGACATGACGCAATATCTAAATGATTTATCTGAAATGAAACGTAATCAGTATTCTAGGTAAACCAGCCGTCTGTCACAGCTAGCATTAAATATATTATATATTTAACTATACCAGAAACCTTCACTACTGTAAGCATATTCATTTAAAAGAAAATTATTTGAAAATATATTAGGATAAGTTTAGTTGCAATGTGTCCCATTTTATAGAAATGCAGGTGGTATTTTGGGAAGGAATCTTAATTTGAACCGTGGTCAGATGACAAAAATGATACACCTGTTTCTGGTACACCTCTTTTCAAACTTCGGCAACACAGCAGAGGATAATTTTTCATCCCCACGGATTGACTGTGCAACATACTCTCTGACAAGAAAATTCATCGGGGGAATTCGGTCTCGAACCTGAAACTCTCTGGCTCCGAAGCCAAGACCCTACCAATGTGGCGGGCTGGATTCTGGATCTGCGCTAATGTGGAGATTAAATTTCGCCAAAGATTGAACTGGCGACATTGCGATTTGCAGCCGCGCAACATATCCGCTAGACAAAAATGATTACCAATGTTTAGTTTATGTTTATGTATTATTACGATACCACCGAATCAATAGGCTACAGCGGCTATAACAAATTTAAGAAAGAAGTGAACATTATCTTAATAATGAAAACTTGATGGGCAAAGCTTTGTAGAAACATATGAAAACAGAACCTAACTAATAAATAAAGCTTAATGAAAAACTCTATGCTTTGATAATTAGAAATTAATATCTGTTTCTTTAATTTCTCATTAAAATGTAAGAACAAATATTAAACCTTCCTTATTAAATTCCTACTTCAAACTCAAGGTCCGATATCTTTGGGGAGGACATAAACGGATTTTGGCAAGCTAGTGTTTTGATTAATTTTCCAGAAGGTTCTCCGAAGTAATTACGATCGATTGTTCAACGAGGTGGTTTAAAACGCGAGTTAAGGGGTGCACCCAGACTCAACGAAAGTTCTTTAATGGAATGTGACATTTTAAGAAAATTTCGTCTGGAAAACTTGTCAAAAATGTTTCAGAAGAATGTCATGTGGCAAGTTGAAATTTTTATGTTATTTTGGGTCTCCGTATTCATTATTAGAGCTGTTTTATTTATTGTGAAATTTTAAATACATTGCAGTATTGAATTTTTAATTTAAAATGTTATTTTTAAATTCAGTAAACATTAATGCTGTCGTTAACTAAAAGATATGATTTTTTAAAGTAAAATTTTCTGAGGGTAAAATTCAATGCAGTTTATTTTATTTAAAAGTGTGAGAGTGTGTTTTATAGTAACAGTTTTTTTTTCCGTTTTCTTCTGACTGTTGCTTCCAAATTTGCAAACCATTATTTCACTTATTATTACATTATTTTACATTAAGTAACCATTATTTTACATATTCTTATATTATTTTACATTATGTCACCATTATTTTACATATTCTTACATTATTTTACATTAAATTGCCATTATTTTACATATTTTTACATTAAGTCACCATTATTTTACATTAAGTCACCATTATTTTACATTAAGTTACCATTATTTTACATATTCTTACATTATTTTACATTAAGTAACCATTATTTTACTTATTAGAACCATTATTTAATAATTATTAACATTTATTTTAAATTTAATTAATTAGTTTTTGAACATATTATCACAAACACAAAAATGTTTATCTTCAGTATAAATTACTGATCTTCATAGCTAACTTTGCATTGATGCAATATAATTTTAAAATGTAACATATTTTTATTGTTATAGCAAGAAAATGATTTCTCCTTACTTCCTCGTCTTGAAGATTTCTCATCATGCAAGATTTTATACCACACTAATATAAGATGATATTAGTGTCACCCTCGGCAAGTATTTTAATTCTCAAATTCAAAAACGAGGTTGATAGATTGTCCAATTAGGTTTCGAGTTTCTCGAAATGATGAAATTTCTTTCTGAAACTCAATTTTTATTACAAATACAAAAATATTTACTTTCAATGTAATTTGTTAATCTTCTTATGTAACTTTGGATTGATTTTGTATAAAATTATTTTTAAATGAAATGGATCATCATATTTTTACAGTCATCACAACACAAACGTAGGTCTTTCTTCCTCGTTGTAAAGATTTCTTACAAAACATGACTCTTACATCACCCTAATATAAAATGCTTTGATACACGATAAGCGATCCGTTTCTCACTAGACCAGAAAACAAGGCTGATTGATAATCTAATAATTTTTTAAGTTTTTAGAAATAATAAAGTTCTTATCTTACCATAGCCATCACTGCCGTATAGACGTTATTTTTTACCCATAATGTCTTAAAAATAGAATTCAAAATAAAAAGAATGGATTAAAAACTGTTGCTTTTGAAGTTAAGAAAATGCAGTTTAATTTCATAATTCATTTTGAATTAGGTTAGTAATTTTACTTTCAAAAAATTAAACAACCAAGTACATTTAACTGTGCAAATATTTTTTAAATATTTGAATTTATTTTTTACGCTATTATTTAAAGAATATTATTTGAAAGAACAATTTTATATCCTTGAGATATTCCATTCATTGAGCATTCAAAAAAATTTCAATGCAATATTTATGTTTGGTTGAAAAAACAAATATATTCATAAATTCATTCATAAAAATGTAGATGAATACATTATAGCAAAAATATTCATGCAAATATTTAGGAAGTATTTTTGCTAAAGCTGGTTTTCATTTACTAAATGTCGCTAGAAGAAAGAATATTATATTTCAGTTTTCTTACTTTATATTATTTTATATTTCAACAACAATTAATTTTACCTTTTTAATAAATCTAAGAGCTTCGTAACACGCTTATTTTTTTCTGTTGGCGTTAAACATATGAACAACATAGCTCTAAAAGCAAACAGAAATATCAACTGAGGATAGAAATAAAAAAATTTTATTAATTTAATATATTATACTAATTAATTTTTAAAATAACAAGTGGTTTTAAACGGCTATTTTAAATAAAAAAATATCTAACGTTGCAAATAAAACTTAAAAATTGATAGCGAAATCATGCGAAAAAGGAAATATTGATAATTGAATTTATTATTAGGTTTGTTAATTTGAAAAGTAATATTAATTAATATTAATATTTAATATTAATTTGATATATATATTTTTAATTCATTGACGTATTTTATTCGTTCGTCATTTTTATTCAGTTTTTTTCACTGAGCAGAGGACAGTTTTAGCCATCATTTGCAACAGCGTGTTAAAAATTAATTAAATCTAGAATAAAGAATTTCAATTAAATTTATATAACTGAAGGATAAATTTTTGACTTTGAATCTGCATTAAAATTATTTTTGTGAGAGGAAAAATTTCGTATTCCATCGCAAAAAAAACAACCCAGAACAATTTATTTTGTAAATAATTTTTATTAAAATCCTAATGAAAATTTCAAGAGAAAAACAATGAGAGGTGTTTTTAATCGTCAGACATTAAGGTCATGTTATTTCAAAACACATAACTCCAAACCACCTTCCAAAGTATATTTATGATAAATCTGATAACCCTAATTCAAACGGTCTAACCTGTAGAGTAACAACATTCACAAGCACAATCGTCTTTATTATGGGTAGATAACACTAAAAATATAGAATTTCTTTATGTTTATCATTATATTTTCTGGGTGATAAAGTTTAAAAGAGAATCTGCTAGAAATTCTGCAAGAACAATTTAATCAAATCTGAACTAATCTGTACAATGTTAACGCTTTGAAGCTAGCCATAATAAGAACCATATTTAATAGCTGCATATGGCTGCTTAACATTTAAAGCATGAATTCTGTGTCATCATAATTAACATGTTGAATGGCGCTCTAATTGCATATGACTTGCCAGACTGACCAACAAATGTTTCTCATTGTACGTTGGATATTTGGTGAAATATTAATTACAACAGGCGAGTTAATTTGGGTAATCATTTCGTAAAGCATTTATTTTACTGAGGACACCGGTGACCCGCATGCCACTGAAATACTTGTTATGTTTATATATTCTATAATATTTTTCCATCATTTATTAGGTTTATATATTCTACAATGTTTTTCTTCATCGTTTGTTATGTTTACACATTCTATAAAGCTTGTTTTTCATTGTTTGTTATGTTTATATGTTCTGTAATTTTTTTTACAGTTTTTTGTTATGTTTATATATTCTGTAAAGCTTCTTTTCGTAATTTATGTATATGTGTTCTGTAAATCTTCTTTTTCATCATTTGTTATGTTTATATGTTCTGTAAAGCTTGTTTTTCGTCGTTATGGTTTCATGTTCTATAAGGCTTTTTTTTCGTCGTTTGTTATGTTTAATATGGTCAATACTGTTTTATTTCTTCGTAACGTTGTAGTAATGATGTTATTTAAGGTCACAGAAAATTTGCTTGAATTAAGTAATTTGCTTGAACTAGTAATTTTAGCTTCGCCAGTCAGCAGTGGCATCACGGGATTCAACGTCAGAAATTAAGCATTATTACGGTACCTTTAATAAGTGTTTTTTTAAATATTGTCGTTTATTTAAAAGAGTTTGATTAGTATTTATTATTTTCGTATAAAATATTTTCATCATTTATTTATTAAAAAAAGCAGACCTGATAAGTCTTTCACAATTGTTCTTTTTCAATTACATAGTTCTTGTTGGTAAAAAGAGGCATGCTAATATTGTTCTTATAATATAGACTGGATTACATGAAAACATATCAAATTTCGAAGTTGAGAAAGGCTTTCCTTTCGACTTTTAATTCTCACTAAATGCTCAAATGTAATCATTTCAGAGAAAAAAATTTATTTCAAGTATTAGAAATAGTAAGAGAATATAAAAGATATTGGATATAATTTAATTTGTGTAGCATTTTTATCTTATTTCATTTTAAGTAATGTCAACAGTTTTCTAAACACTTTAAAAACCCATTTCTTAATAATTTGAAAGGGCAATAAAAATTCTTCATCATGTTAAATAAAAAAGTAATATTTATTTATAATATAGCCAAAAAATCTCAAAAAAACTATCTTTCAAACATTTTAATTATATATTTTTAATAATAAAAAGTTTACTACTCGCTTGGATAATGTTTAAAGTTGAAAGTTATTTATAAATTTAGATGTCTAATTATATTTAATATTACTTTATATACATAATTACCTAAATATATTTGAATTTATAATTGTGAAAACAGCACAAATAGAAGTTTGGGAATGAAATATTTTATATGTTAAAATAATTAAAGAAAAAACTTTAAAATAAGAGCAAACCTTTTCGTTTTACTTAATGCCAATCAACATTTACTGCAAAAAATGAAAACTTATTCTCACAAACTAATAGAAAAGTTCATTTCCAATCGCATCCACTTTAATTTATCCTCTCAGTACAATAAAGAAATCAGCCTTTATTTTTCCAACAAAAGATTTTCCATCCCTAAATTACTTTTCTGGCATTATTTTATATTAATCCTTTCTTATTAAAATATTTCTTTCTTTTTTGAACGGCACATTCTTTTCATAACATGCCTATAAGACCGTAATTTCATTTTTCTTCTTTTGAGAAAAATAAAAGAAATGAAAAGAATAGTGTGCTTCTTTGCGAAACCGTAAAGCGGATCGTGAAAATAAAAACGCGGTATTTTTATTTCCTTAATTCATTTGCTGTAAACATATTTTAATAAGCAGAGCACTTTTCAAACAAAACTTTTGGCGCAATATACGAGTCTATTAAAATGTTTTCTTTCCCCACACGTCAGTTTCTGTTTTATAAAAATGCATATTCTAATCAGATAGAATTGAAATTTCCTCTTTTAAAATGTCCAGGGTAATTAGTAAGTGGAATTTTTTGAAAAAGAAAAGAAGCAAGATTTTTCTGGAGTTTAAGTGTTTCCTGGAAAGAATTCTTTACAGTTTGTGCCAAACGATTTTTGTAAAAAGATTTGGAGTGATAAATTCTAAAGATTAAGTTATATTTACGTTTGATGTTGTTCGTAGAATTAAAAGTCATTCACTTATAAAGTAAACTAAAATTTTTGGGGAATTTTCATTTATTTTTCAGTTAAAATACGAAATACTTTTGCACCGTAAATTAATAAATAAAAATAAATATGACAAATATATATTTTTTATTCCAAAAAGAATTTTTTTGATTTTAAAGTCCAGAAAATATTATTAGATGAAGCGTGTATTATTTTTCATAACATACCTGAAGATAAACGAGTGTTTTTTTAAGTATTCCACGTGAAAGCGTGCATAAAAATTGTGTTAAATAATATATAGTTAATAAATATATATATATTATGCAAAACATATCTTGATTCAAATTTGGGTTAGTAATTAATACATAAAACTTCCGAAGAGTAAAATGATAAATTGTTTTTATTTTTTTGTTATGAAATTTAAATAAAATCTTTTTATATAATATCTGAACAATTGTTGTTCGATTATATATAGTCTTAAAATAGGTCTGTGTCTTTGAAATGTCATCGACTATTATGTATATGAAGTTTTTTAAATGTAAATTTGCTAAGGTGGAAAATTTTATTTAATTCTAAGTAATTTATAAGAAATAGATTATTTTCATTTCTTAAATAAATATTTTATATACGTTTTCAAACATTCAAAAAAAATTCTGAGTATCGTCAAGCATTAAATTTGAGCATTATTAAAGTTAAAAAAATCTTTTTCTAGATAGTATCAAAATATTCTATGTCAATGAGTTTTGGGGGCTTAAAAATGAAATTCGAGTCAAGATATATCAATAAAAAATATTAATTCAAACACGGTAAAATTTGCGCTACCCTGATATTCACAAAGAAACAATACAATTGCTCTATTGTAGCCAAAAAAGGAAATTAGATATATCAGCAAAGAAAAAGATTTATTAAATGTAATGAAGTCACCAATCAGTCCTTCTATGATGTATAAAATGTTATTATTTACTAATGCTTACATTCAAATCCTTCATATTAGGAATCGTACGAATATTTTTCTAGATTATTTTATAGGTATGATTAATAAGTTTAAATGCAACTTATTTAATTGATTTTGTATATTACTGCTATTACTTTTCACATTTCAACATTCTAATCTTATTTCGATTGCAATAACATCTTGATTCATAGTAATAATATATAAATTTAATTTTACGTAATAGAATAAATTAACTCAATGTCCAATTCATTGACACATATTATAAAATTATATTCTTTAATGCTGTAAATTATGTTTAGAAACAAAGACATCTTTTTTAGACATTACCCTCATGAATTTTCTAAAAGTGTATTATTCTAACTCCCGTGAAAGCATTATTTAAATGTATTTTAAATTGATTGGATAAATATTAAAAATCCAAATACTTTATTATGAAACTTTACAAATTAAGGCAATACTTGCAACAAATTATTTCTTAAAATGTAGTAAAAATCATTATTAGTTTCTTTGCATTTTTCTTCATAAACTTTCTTTAAAAACAATAGTTAATAATGCAATTTCAATTATCTCTAAATATGCCAAAAATAACTGAATGCAAATAAATTTGTCCATCAACTTGTAGCAGTTACATAACTCTTATCTTCTCTTTTGAATACTAGATGGCGATGCCTGATAGGCTATCCCATATGCCATCCCATAATGCATTGCGCATTGACAGTGTAATTAGAATGCGATGTGGTACTGTACTGTAAAAATCCCCGCTTGAATGTTTGATACATCTTGCATTATGTTTGTTCAGTGTGTGAATGCGGTTATTAAAGATATGTTCCTGAACATATAAGTCCTGTTGCTTCGGGCACATATCATAATAATCTACATTCCACAACAAAATGATACTCTTTTAATAAGTATAATTATAAAACCTTTGAAAAAAGTATTTCTAGAAAACTTACATTGGATTTTTCGATTTTTCAAATCTTTAATAGGTATAATGCAAATCAATTCACTTACCTAAAAAGAAAGAATAGTGAATTAACATTTGTTTATTATCATCAAAAGATTTTCTTATAAAAGAATATATATAATTTAAATATAGAAAAATTTAATGAAATATGCCTATGTTTAAGCACACTATATTCTATAATAGTTCTATATTTCAGAGCAATAATGTAATATTATATATATGTCACTTTTATGCTGTTGACATATAATTTATTTAGATAAGACCCATACTGAAAATTTGATGGTGCATGTTTTATAATATATTAATTTAAATAAAAAATCGATTTGATTATATATATATATATATATATATATATATGTAATCTCCCATGTCTACGCATAAAAGCTGGTATTAACTGAATCAATTTATATAAAATAAGAGGAAGAAAGGTGTTAAACATCAAAATAAAGAGATGAATTAACTAGACATTACTGAATATATTACCTTTTTCTATAATTACTTCAAATGAAATCCTTCTAAAATTATCTTTTTACTTCATGTATGTTATTTCTGTCCAAGTATCCTTAAAAATATATTTTTTACTCAGTGCAAATGATTTTTGAATCCGGAAATTCATAGATATTGATGGTAGATGAAGTTGAAACTTTGAATTATTTATAATGATTTTTAAAAATTTATTTTAATTATGAGTTTCGGATGCGTTTTTTAGTTATTTTATAATATCGATTTAACAATGACTCATGAAAATATAATTCCACCACTCAGAAATGAAAGAAAAAGTAAAACTATCTCGAAAAAATTTCATTATTATTGTTTAAGAGTAAGAGTATTTATAAAGTGCTGCTGCCTAAACATTGCAGTAAAAATTTCTAAAAATAAATTGTATGTACAGTTAAATAAAGATATGAAATAATAGCAAATATTAGTTTGATTTTTTATTTATCTTTTTTAATGAAACAGTAACTATTTAATTAATTGTTTCAAAAGGTTCTTTCAATGAAACACTTGAAACATTTACAAAAAATCCACAATTTTTATGGGCATGGCCTTGCATAATGAAGTATAATCAAGAAAAATAACAGAGAGGTAGCGAGTTTTTTATTGCCAAAAGGTGACAGTTTTTTTTAATATCGTGATTCACATGCTTCTGCATTTATTGTATTTTGCATTATTTTACAATTCGAAAGACGGTACTATATTTAGCGCTAGAACATTATATATGAGACATAAATCATCTTGACTATTTCAGTGGATTATAAGTCATTTCTTCTTTATTAGTTCTACTAGCCGCCTTTGGCGACCAGCTGGTTCGCCATGAGTAATGCGTTCTAAAATTTTCAATTAAATCACATATTCATTAGCCTAGAAGTAATTCCGGGAACTGATTGGCCTGAAAGCAATATTTTCTTTAAGATGATGCACGAAAAGTTCTAAAAGAACACCTTTTCCTAATAATATTCTTTAATTTTATAAATCAATCAGTTTTAACTATCGGTTATGCTTCCAAAATATTAAAAATGTTTTTTTCGATGATGTTGCCAAAATATGAAATATGTTTTTTTTTTTTTCAAAGAAAGCGAGAAAGGGAAAAAAGTATTAAATTAATGATACAGATATTGCAAACGATCACATAAATATGCCATTAAGTCCGGATTTCAATGCATATCCTGTCTAAATTCAATCAGGTTTACTGTAAAGAAAGATAATTTATGGAATTAATGATACAGATATTGCAAACGATCACAGAATCATTTGTATTTATTTTTTAAAGAAAATATCACATTTTATATTTATTTTATTTTATCCTGTCACGTGCTGACAGTTGCATTTCTGTAGATTTATTTTGCAATATTTTTTTTTATTTGTGCTTCCGGCATTCTTTTATTTTATCCAGTCACGTGCTAAAAACATGGTTAAAATATTTCTTTAAAAATTCGTTAAAAATAGAAGCCTACGTTATAAATTTAAAAAACCGATACCGTTAGAAAGCTAATTTTTTTATCTTTAAATTGATGTAAAAATCCTGTTTGTGCAATAATATTTTCGGAAGTTATAACGGAAAAACGTCGAAATTTCGCTTAAATTTTAATTAATTCAAATTCTAATTAAAAATTCGAAAAAAGGGCTCCGAGGTGCACATTCCGAACCTCCAAGGTATGCATGTACCAAATTTGGTAGCTGTAGGTCCAACGGTCTGGCCTGTAGAGCGCCAACACACACATACACACACGCACACACACACACACACATTGAGTTTTATTATAAGTATAGATTAAGATTGAAGACTTTTAGTAGATACCACATAATTGCGATAGACATTCATAAGTAAGCGATTGCCTTTCGTTTTTTCAAAATCCAAAGGAAGAAATATAGTGGGAAGAATATTTTTATTAGAATTGATCTGAGGAATATGAATTTGGAGAAACAGGACTCAACAATTATGAAACTTTCCAAATATATATATGTTCTTTTTATTTATTCGAATTCAGCATTTACTAAGAATGATATTATCTATTTAACACTTGAAATGCCATGCCTATTTTGGCAATGTTTCCGCTTAACTCACGATATACATTTTCTTAAAAATTCTGTATATTTTAAATATATTATTTATGATCTCAAGACTAAAATTGAGCAAGGGAAAAATTATTAAAGGTTTTGCAAATGCATAGTTTTAGTCGGCGATGAATAAAATAAATTGTATTCTCAGTTAGTCACTTTTATCATTTACACGAACAGTTTAAAAAATTAGTTACCAGTGAATGATGATATGAAATGAAAATATATTGTAATTCACTGACGAATGACACTTCTTACATGAAAGCCTCAAATTTTTAAAAACAAACCTACTAAAATTACTGATATAGAAATTCCAGCAATGTTTTCAGTAAATGTGTTGAATCATAATACAACTATTTTTATGTCCATTCCATTAAATTTTCAACAAAAGAATATTTTCTTTCTGCATATGGCCCTAGAGAAAATTCCCAGAGAAGAATTAGAGTTTGAAAGACTTGTCTGGAAATAAAATTCATTTTCTCATTCTACGTATTAAAAAGTTTGTTGAAAATATGAAATAAGTATGTGCAGATAAGGAAATATCTATTCATATTGAAATGACAAGAAATCATATAATTCTCAAAGTTGCATTCCTTATTAAAATCATTGACAATATGGTGACGGTTGAATCATAATTCATTCTTTATTCATTGCTACTTTACGTTCAGTTGATTCTTTATTGTGTCAAACATTATTACCACATCAATTAAGTAAAAGAAATAGTTTTCATTAATACTTTTTACATGTACTAGAACTGATATCGAATATATGACAGACTTCAATGAACTCGACTTGTTAAATAATATATCATAAGTTTTTAGGGTCTCTCACAGGAGTCATTATTTATATCCTATCATCAGCCTGTAATTAAATTATATAAATTATTAATGGATTAGAGAATTTGTAGTAAATTCCATTAATTCCCCTACAAGTTCCGCCTTGTACAGAAAGCTGTCTTTCTACAAATATAATTTAGATTTCGTTCTCATGAATATGACCTAAAAGTAAGCCAAAGGCAAATGCTATTATCTTTAGTTAAACTTAATATATTTATTTAAGCTTAAAATTGACATTAATATTGATCAAAGTTCAACATACATTTCATTGTTTAGAAACAAATGATTATTCAATGCCATCCACTAATAAAGATTTCACATATTTATGCTCATAAAAAGAAATTAAAGACAAATTATTCCTTTTAGACCTTTCAGACCAAAATCGGGATATATATATATATATATACTTAGCATTAGAAATCTTCAACAAATCAGCTTAAAGTTTGTGATGCATTTGCTCAAGCCTTTACAATACTGTCCACCAAAATGATTCTTTGAAACATATTAATCAAAAGAAAGTCTGGTTTTGTTATAAAACAAAATTTTCTGCAGAGATTCTATCTTATTTCTGGCAAGGTCCTTGTAACATTTTGTTCCAGACTTTTGAAAGATACTTTGATAAGAGTTTTCTTCTTTTCTTTTTCTTTTCTTTTCTTTTCTTTTTTTTTTTTTTTCTTAAAGGAAAATTAACTTTTCTGTCTTTTTTTAAGAAAGCATATTTTACTAGTCTATTACAAAATGTCAAAGAAAATTTTATTTTTTAAAGTTATAAGTGTATTTTCTCCCTTATAAGAATGAAGTAGAAAATGTTCTAATCATCATAGAGTTTCGATTATTATTTTATAGTCTATTACAAAATGTCAAAGAAAATTTTATTTTTTAAAGTTATAAGTGTATTTTCTCCCTTATAAGAATGAAGTAGATTTTGAGAATTTTTATATCTTATTCTCTTTGATAAAAGAAATATTTTCAGAATTATATAAGTCTGTTTATAAAAAGGTATCATTGAAATCTATAAATCGAAAAAACGACGTTTAGAATAAATTCCTCTAAAAGATAATAGAAGTAATGTAAATTTAATTTAATATTTTTTTTCAAAACCCCAACAAAATTAAGTGTTATATTCCAACACTTCTATCCATATATATGTGATCATGTTAATTCAAATGCATTACGGCTAGTGAAATGAAACACGCTGTATGATCTTATCACCTTAAGTGCAGCTATCGCAAATTTTGAATAATTGGATAAAATGTCTGTATGCTGGTTTGCAGGCGAAATTAATAAAAAAACCTTTATACGATAAGCTAGAATAACCAGATGAATCCAGATAATAGCAAAAGTAGATAAACGCCTTCCCTATTATTAACGTGCAATATTTCAGCGGTATGAGCCAACAAATTGGTCAATGAAAGCGAATATTATTCAACAAAATTAAAAAGTACATTTAATATTCACATAAACTGTAAAATGTTTCCATATTCTCTATCTAGATATATAAGAACGAATTAATGTCTATCTTTATTTTCACAATGCTTTTTTCTCACTTTTGACAAGCTTTGCAAGGCTAATTCTAGGCACCTTCTGATTTTGATTTTTAAATGTCTCTACGTAGTATAAAGCATTATAAAACTCTGATAAGAACTGCAGATATCGGGGTTATAGATTTCATGATGTTAGAAAAACGAATAGTACAGAGAAGTTCTAACACTAAACAAGACGGCTCAACAAACTTTGACGTAAACGTGATTGAACCCACAAAAGATGACTACAGTTTTACGGTACAGTTTTTGCATATCTTATATTATAATACGAGGAATGGTTGCCAAGTCGAAAATCACCCCAGAATTAATAAACTCCGGTAAACTTGGAGGTCTGGGGTTTTTGGCCACGAGGAATCAATTGGCGCCGGTTTTGAAGCGCTACGGTCGAGCAGTTCGGAGTTACAGATAGGATATTTTCAAACTTTATTAGTTCGCCATAATGGCTATAGATGGCAGCACTTGAATTTTCTTTGTCTATTGCCTAATAGGTTTCAAGTGGTAACGTGCTGTTGATTAATGTTTATTATGTTTATGCTGTTATAGGTTTATAATATGTTTCTTATGTATGCATATATGTT
>JAPMOQ010001131.1:4659629-4692753 GCA_026543055.1 Argiope trifasciata | reverse complement strand
TAATAAATTAGTTTAAATAAATCTTGATTCAAAGATAAGAGTTTGTTTTATTCAGAGTTTCGTAAGTTATTACAAATTCATGAATTACAATTGTTTAAACCATTTATTCAATATATTTCCCCATGGTTGTTTTACCATAATAAAGATACATATTACATTTAAGTTTAGTTTTATACGGAAAGGATCAGTGCAAGTAACCTTTTTTTTTTCGTTTTTACAGTTTTATTCTATTTTCTTAAAATTTAAGTTTTATAGAATAGTTTTATAAGTAAAAATAATAGCTTATTTTTACTTATGAGTATTTATTTTACAATTCATTATTATAAATGCTATAGACTATTGAAAAATTGACAGTAATGCAAAGTTTTCATAAGAAAACAACTTTTAATTAAATTGAACTGTTAATAATTAATTATATTCTAAAAATATTGAAATAGTGCATTTAAATAAATTAAATCAAATTTTAAATATCTGGTCATATTATCAACTCAGTGGAACAATTTCACAAATCTAACTTTACAAACTTGCAACTGCATAAATTAAATAAAATAATTCAGAATTAAAAACCAGATATTAGCTTTCATATCTATATTCCATGTTAAAATGTTCATCAAAGAAAGCTATTGATAGATACCATAGTAACTGAATTAAAGTTAAATGAATGTGAGTAGAAATTGAACAACGAAAATATAAAAATCTAACTGCTTTATAAAAAAAATTATATCATCTTTATGTATTTATTTTTCTTAGATTTCATCTTTGATTGATTATCATTTCCTAAATATTTATTCAATGTTTATTTATTTATTTTTTAGGAAAGATAACCATCATCATTTACTTAAATATTGAATAGCATAAGAAGACAGAAACTGGAAGAGGCTTTTCATATAAAAAAATTTCATGAATTGAAGATTAATTACATTCAACATCACAATTTTTTAAACAACTTCACCATCCTCATAGTTTTCAATATATATTAAAATTTTTATACACATTTCTTGTTTCCATTCTTATTGGCTTTAAATAAGTATTATTTTATTATCAATGTGTTTTTATATTTCAGACGGTAGATACATTTAGGAATATTGATTGAAAAAAGGATTTAAATAGCTGCATCACAATATGAACAAAAGCAAATGAAAAAAGAACCAAAAGGGATTTTAATATAAGTTGATGCTCAAACATATGCAGGTGTTTATCGAAATAATGGAAACAAATTTATAAAGAATAATCTACTAGTATTGTGTAGAACCACCTTTGGCAACTAATAAAGCTTGGATTCACCTAGAAATCAATTTATACAATGTTGAATAGTGTACAGACGAATATTGTACCTTTCTTCCAGGAGATATTATGAAAGTTCTGATAGAAATGATGGTAGAGGATATCGATTCCATATTGTAACCTCTAAAATATTCCATAACGGTTAAATTACATTGAAATCAGGTGACTGTGCTCGTCCTGTCACCTGACTGTGTCAGGTGACAGGAGGAGGGTTTACTTCATCCTCGTGTTCATCAATCCTAGATTGGACAAGTCTCGCTCAAGGATACATGCATTAATATCCTGAAATATTTCATTTTTTGCAGGAATGAATTCAACTAATAGAATGTGATTATTCGATACAATAAAATAAGGAAAGATTATACTTCTAAATTTATTAATTCGATTAATGTAGTAATCATGTTTTGAAAAGCTCGTGAATTAATATATAATACGTATAAGTTTCACTAATACATATGTTTTAAAACAAAAAAATCTAGTACATATTATTAAAAGCATAAAATGAAATATATATTTAGAAATAAAATATTCCTACATAATTTTTTTTTCAAAATTTAATCATAAAACTTTATGGCATCATGTTTCAAAAAACTTCCCAAACAATTTCTTTGGCAACATCGAAATTCAAAATAAATCATCCTTATCCTTTAAAAAAAGTGTTGAAATTCTATCGCCAAAATTACACAGAGAGAAAAAAAAAATCGCCAAAAATATTTTTTTCACTTCAGTGTAAGTCCACGAGTGTAAGACGATCTACACTGAACAATTTGGAAGCGACTGTCTAATGGATTACTTTGTTGGTCCAGAAGGCGCCTTTGACGTCACAGAGACCCGGACCAATCATATGGTTCCGGTTGTAAGATCTTGGTATTTGTTTTGACTTAGTCCCTTATTTCCTTTCCCTGAAATTGCAATTATCTGGTGGCAAGGAATTCGCTGATCTTTCCTGCTGTTGTTTCGAACGAAAAGGGTTTACGTGTACAACGGGGAATAAAAATCAATCGGCCGTGTCTAAGTATGCTTTTAAAACCCTCTTTAGATTTCGTTTGAAAAATGGAGTAGAAAGTGTTTATCTTGAAAATCGTCTTGCACTTACGCGATTAACGTAATCGAAAAAGTGTTCATGGTTTTTTTATTTAAATTTTTCATTTGGTGAGAAACCTAATCGATTGTACTTAAAGTTAGTGGATTGTAAATATTTTATTTTGAATCAATTTTACCATCAAAAGAACTTCAAATCAGATTATGTGATATCAAAGTTTAAGGTTTTCAAACGCAATGCAGTTTGTAATAAATTCTAATGATGTATGTCACGTGCCTTGACACATGTATCAAGTTTTCTTTTCTTCGTAACATGTGTTGCATTATATCTTAAAGATTAAACTATAGATAACTATTTACAATCAAATTCCGATTCCTCTTTTCTCGAAGTTCCAGATGGATCACATACGGAAACATATTCTTATCGGGGTCAATCACAAATTTCAGTTCAAGTGTCCTCTCTCTCTCGCACTTCACTTCCTCTTTTTTCGTTCATGTGATCGGATTATTTTTATTTGGTTATATTAATGACAAAGTTTAAAGCAGCAGTAGGGCTATTTTGAGATATACCATGGAATTTTGAACTGCCTTCAGATAACAAGGACGATATCTGAGCTGGCACCCCCATCTGCACACCACACCAGCAGAATGACATTTTGCCTGGATGGCGTTTCTTCAGTCGAATTGGGTCATGAACCGGAATTAATGCATTACATATTTCCAAATTAAAACAATATGAAAAGCAATATCAGGAAAGAATAGGAGAACGTGGTGGACCACTAAACAGAATTTTCTAATAGTACTCTTTTTACTAAATTCTCAATAATCTCTCTGCTGTATAAAATCCTTCAAAAGTGATAGAAATGGCATTCTAAAAAGAGAAGTGTATTAAAAAAAACCAATGAAACGAAAAATTTTTAAAAGCACAACTTTAAAAGCAAAAACACTTTCAAAAGCACATTTATTCATGCATCTATGATATATTTTTAAAAATATTTTAACTAAATTCATTTTTAAGACTATCGTATCTGAAACTAGCTAACTAAAACGGAAACAAAATTTATTTTAATTAATGAATAACAAACAAATATTTAACAGTTTCAGAGGAAAGATTTTCGTTAAAAATACAGAAGTGAAAAAAAAAATGCAACCTTCTTTAACATAAATCTAGAAATGCAGTATAATTCCATTTTTACTAACAATAATTCCATTTTATTATTCCATTTTTTTCCAAAACTCCATTTTTACAAGCAAGAAACGAATCAAGTTAAAGAAATGTGTTTAAAAATGGTCCTCTTCCTAAAATATCAAAAAAAGAACTACTAAGCTAACATTAAAAAATGCCCCAATCACAAATAATTTAACAGCATTTTCATTTAAAGATAACTATTAATCAAAGATGAAATTTTGGCAAAAACTTTTAACCTGGAAATTAGCACATTTATAAACAGATATAAATTCAACGAAAGGTAATCGAATTAGCCAATCGAATTGGAATTTCTATTATTTACATACAGAATTACATTAAAATCAAGAATCTGCTAGGTTTTGTAATGTTAATTAATTAACTAAACTTCAAAGTGCATATAATGACTTTTCAAAGCAATATAATTGAGTTTAGCACTGCTGCTAAGAGCTTCATCCATTGGCAACCAAATTAGCTTTCGAACACACTCCAATCTTTCTTTCCGTCCTTAAAAATTTCGAACGAAATTAATTATGTTGCTTCCGTAATCGTATCACACTCAGAAGTTTCACGGCAAGATAGATAAGTTAATTACTTTTTGATCAGTATCATCAATCAGTTTTACTTTTTCAGCTTGCAGTTTATAATTACCTGCCAGATTATTAAACGGAATAAACTAGACACAGAGCAGACAATCGTTTTTTGTGCAAGCGATTATCTTATTGTATGAAAACTTTTTTTTTAGTTTAAAAAGGTCTTTCGTTCTTGAAGATAATTCTTTTTTTTGTTTATATTGAAGAGCTAAATTGTGTTCATCAATTAAGAATTTTAATGACGAGGGAGAATAGATAAATACTTTGAAAAATTTTAATACTTAGAAGGGATTTTATTGATTTTCATTAGTCTTCTAAAAGCTAGAAAAATTGCATCTTGTACAGTTTCATATAAATATATTACTAATGAAACTAGAGTAAATGGATAGTGATTAAATGCAGATGGGCATTAAATGGAGCATTTGAAACAAAAAATAAGACTTTTCTGTCAGATATAAATAGATATAAACCAGATAATCCTGGAATATAGCTCATGGAATTTCGTTTAGCATTATTCGTTTCTATCATTCATGGTATTTCATTCTAACATCATGGAATTTCGTTCATCTCTATAGTATGTTCATACAGTTCGGTTAAGTTTATTTATATTAATGCCCATTTTTAAAGAAACTTTAGAGTTATTTTGGGATGGACATCGGAATTTTAAACAAAGGTTGGATAACGAGGATGATACATGAGCTGGCAAATCCAATCTTCAAGCATCAGCACCACTTCAGCAAGAGGCCACTTGGTCCCGACGAATTTAACGTTCACAAAAACAGTTTGCACGAGGATTTTAGATGAAATCAGCGCTTACAATGTGATCGCAGCACCATGTGCTATTGCTATTGCTATTTTGTCTGCTATACATGTACGATTACTACTGCTACTGCTACAATCCTTTATATTTGTCTACCGAATATTAGAGCACTCTGCATGTATAAAAAAAGCATTGTTCTAATGTTTTCATGCAACTGCAATATGCCACTGCACTGGCAATTGAACTTAAGATTCAATCAAAGTAAATTATATAAATCATTTTTTTTCAAAGTGAATTTTGTTTTAACATGAATAATACTTATAATTCAATAAGTTGACTCCTTCAGCTCCCTTTTATTGCATAAAAAATAGACTCTTTTCGTTGAAGAATGGAACAATTTATCACTGGTTTACAGAGATTAAAATATGATATAAATGTTTGGAATAATTTAATATCAATTTAATATCCAAGAACTTATGAATTGGATGCAACATTTTAAATAAATGGAAAGAAATAAAACGAATATGCTAGACAAATATATATAAATATTTTAATAGATCCTCCAAAAGAAATTAAAGAAATATCTAAAAGAACATAAACCATTTACAGATTTTCGTGAATGCCACAATGTGTCTAAAAATTCAACCATTTGCACAATCAAAAAAGCATCTTTTACCGAAACTGCCTCCAGATTGAGAAACCGAGTTCTTTCTATTTAAATCTCCAAATAAAAGCTACTTTCTCACTAAAAGGCCGCTCGCAACTTGTCTCATACCTTTCAAACACCGACTCCTCTCACAAAATAAAACTTCTTTTCACCGCGCTTTCGAATGTGTAGGCAGTCGTAAGTGATATAATGACTAAAGCTATAGATAAAAGTCGCACTCGTATCTGACACTCCAGATTTAACAAAGTTTATAGGAATGGTTTAGGGCACTCCAGGCAAAATTTATCTCGCTGCCTATACATAAAACTTTGCTCTTAGTGATGGCAACAATGACTTCGCTACATTTCGAACGAAAAGAAGCAGCCCACTGGACCATTATTTTTATCAAAGAAAGCGTACGGATAGAAGTTTCCTGCAATATTCTTTGTATTCAATGTTTATGGGGCATAAAAGTCCGCTCGGAAAACACCAAATTAAATTAAATTTTCTTTGTGCCCCTTCAGCGAGCGATGAGATAAATAAGTTAAGACTGTTGACAGTAATTTAAAAATGGTACCTCGCCGTGCGAGGAAGGCGTTTTATGAAATTACGCTGTGGCCACGAATTTTAAGCATTTTATTATTATTTTTATGAGCAAAGGACATGGAGAGAGAGGCGAGTATAAATTGTGCACAAATTGGATGCTTGTTAGTCTTTTCCGAAATGATAATTTATTAATACCCAAAGAAAGCTTATGAATCATTTGTGGAACCAACAAATTTTCTTTTAGTGACAAATGAATTAGTACTTTATTATCTGGTGGGAAAAATTATTTGTCGAAGCATAAATGGTCCTATGTGGGGATGCTGGGATATTTCATTATCTTTATTAAATTAGTCTGCTTCAAGGCCCAGTGGAATGACTTGCTGAATAATGAAGATATGAGAGTTGTAAAGTATGGATTAGGAGTTGAAGATGAGCTTCTAATCTAAATAGGTAATAAATTTTACTTATCCTTTCAATAAGACAATAGAATTTCAGTTTTATTATCTGTTGTAAAGAAGTGCCCAAGAGTTAATTTGTCATTGAACAATTAGTTATCATTATTTAGTTACATATTTATTTGATATTTAAATAAAACTTATACATTTTAAGAATAGTCAGAATATCAGAAGGTGTAGTAATTATTTTTTGTGCATTATAATTATCATGCAGTATATACAATTTTAGTGTCAAGGTTAGAGATTAAATAAACATTGTTGTTGTTTCATCTAATGCCACTTGCCATGGACAAGGTCAGCGATATTAAGACAAAAGTTCCTCTCTTATTTTAGTAGCGACAACAAGGGCCAAGAGTACGTCTTAGCTCCTCACGCATCACATTCGCTTGTACAATCCTTTTTTACTGGGGGGGGGACATTCACACATCTGATAGATAGAACAGATTAAAAAAACAGCCATTCCCGAACCAAGAGTCGAACACGATACGACGGGGGAAGACACGCTACCCCTGTGCCGGGATACTGATTTAAATATACATTAACCGCTGAAATGTTTTGCCCATATGTCATAAGTGCATCTATTTATCGAATTTTGATAGTTGTTAGCAAAAAATAAACCATACATCACGATTATAATTCACTATTAAAATTATTTTAAATATATAGGTTAGTCAAATATTCGGTGGATTTCCGTTTGAATAAAAAAATATGTATTTAAAATAGATATGTATATAAATAAATATGTATATAAATATAATAGTCATTTTATTAGATAGTAGAGAAAATAAAACATTCAAATTGTTAGTAACATTCCTTATAATGCTTTTGATTAGATTGATCGCATGCATTTCTTATATGATATCATGATTTGAAAAATAATAATAATGGGAAGAAGAAGTTATTGTTACTAATATCTTTTTTCTTCGGGTTTTTTTTCTTTTATTAACACGTTCTCCGTCATAATTGACTATTTTCGGATTGAAGATTTGAACCTTATTTTTAATTATATGATCCTTTACTGGCTATCCCGTATTTTTGTATAGACAACGCATATTAACGTTTCATCATCAGGAGAAATATTTATGAGCAGATTATATTTTAGTGTCTTGGATAGTAAGACTTCATTGAGTATTTTGATTACTCCTATTTAAAAATACGAGGTAAGACAAAATTTATCCTGAGATAATTTAATATATTAATAAGTATACAAACTCATATGATGATCAAAACTAAATTTGAACTAAATATCATTATATTTAAAATTTATTTTCAAAGTATATTTTATTAACAAAACACTGAAATTCTATCTCAAATAAAAGCATAAAAATAAAAGAAATTTTTTCCAACAATTAGTTTCAGAAACATTGAAACAATATGGATGAGAGGTCATAGAAAATAAAGGATTTTATAAGAGCATCACAAATCATATCAACGAGTATAATAATTTTGTTCAAAAGCAGTTGAAATAATTGAGTGCGTGCACATTAAAACTTCAAAAATCATTCAAAATATCGATTTTTTTTAATGTTTAAAAGTATTGTCTGATCATTTAGCTTTCAAACCTTACAAGGTGGTGTCAATATTCGGAATACCTCTCGGGCTATAAGGATTTTTCTTGAGGTACTTTCAATAAAAACTCTTGTTTCGATTTTTTTAAACTCATTTTATGACGAAAGATATAATTTTCACTAGGTTGCTTCATTCAAACAATCATAACTCAACAAAAAATAACCAAATACAATTATTTATCATTAAAAATAATCTATATGAAGTAGTGGATTTTTCATTCCCCAATCAAAGTTATATTTACAGAAATACATTTTAATAGTGGTTTAAAGATTAAAATTATAGGAAAAAAATCTCTCTTTTTCTATTCATTATTGATGAAAAAATTGTTAAAAAAACTGTATATTTTCATTATTTGATTGGGCCAGACAGCATGGAAACTAATATTAGGCATCATTTCCAATGAGAATTATGTGTCGCTCAAATTAGAATTTAAGATATCATGCTTAAAAAATAGGCTAATTAGCTCATTAAATATTAATTAATTTTTTCTCACTGAAATCATTTTAAACATGTATTTATAATTCACAGCTAAATAATCAGATTTTTAAAGTTAATACTAAAAAACAAAAATTTTTTAATGTGTGCTTACACCTTAAGCAGCATTCCCTCGAAACCAATCATTGCTCGCAGTAGAAGATCACGCCTACTTCGAAATATCATGTGACATAATGTCAAATGGTTACAGTATCGGGACGACTATTTGCCAATGTCCTATTTCGGACGCGTCATCTTCATAAAGGAGACGGGGGCCCTTTATTGCAAGCAATAATTGATCTCATGTCAAAGCTGCTTTCAGATTAAAAATGACTTTTAAATACGCGATTTCAAAAGGGCTATAGCAATTGAAATTGTTGCAATACCAAAGTTGGTCCTTGCGATCAGATAATCAATCACATAATTTGAATTATCTATTCTTCAACAGAAAAAGAGTTCATGACCACTTTGAACTAGTTGGTACATTTACAGATTAAGACTTAATCTCCCCTTTACCATTTGTTATTTGCTGGTACAAATTCTTCCAACATTGATCTGGCTACTTTATTCACTGCTTAAAAAGTCTTTAAAAAACTGAATTGTAAGTAAGTATAATAAATTTTAAATGAGAAAGGTATGAAGTTTTATTGATCATAATTGAGGGAACTGCGAAATAATAATTCTTAAGAGTAGCCATAAGAAATATAGTTTATTTCCTTATAAGAAATAGACTTAATATCAGCTGCAGAATATATATATTGTTACGAACTCGTGGTTTTGCTTTCCCGCTATAATACTGTCATCGTAAGGAAGAGAGTTTTACAGTAATATGTATTGAATAGTAAATGGGTGTGACGACAGAGGTCCCAAAGCTTGGCGACAAACTTGGCGACAAATTTGGCGACTTTGGCGACA
Organism: Argiope trifasciata; assembly: GCA_026543055.1. Classification (NCBI taxonomy): domain Eukaryota; kingdom Metazoa; phylum Arthropoda; class Arachnida; order Araneae; family Araneidae; genus Argiope; species Argiope trifasciata. Next base: position 4,683,284 of record JAPMOQ010001131.1, on the reverse strand, counting down.
AAATGGAAAGTACCCGAAACATCGAGAATTTTCCCGATCCGTCCACTAGGAGCCGAGATCCAGCTAGAACGCTCCTGATTGGTCCAGAAAATGTTAGCCCCGCCTACCACCAGTATATATAAGGAAGAGGGCTCAAGTCAGTGAAATCAATCGAGTCGGAAAAAAGTCGAAGCGAAGCAGCGGAGAAAAAGGGAAAGGAGATCTGAGAAAGAATCCAGCAGAGTCAAGCCGAAGTACGGCAGTGGAGAGAAGCCGAAGCTGAACGATATAGTGTTCAACGAAGACAAATAGCGCTGTGGAATTTATCGAGAAGACCTAAGAGAGAGAGGTCTTGATCTGAGGAGTCCTGAACGGAGGACTGCTAATATCTGTGTTGCATATACTGACGAAGCCTGCGTCATAGCCGTTGTGCCGTCATCAGGAACGGAGCTGTCCCGAACTAAGGAGTGCGAAGTAGTGAGTCGACAGCAAAGGCAAGAAGAGACAAAGGAATAGTTCAGCCTGTTCTGGAGAGACCCAGGAGGTGTAAAGCGAATCCCTTAAAGATTCCCTCTCCGGCTGAATCCTGTCTGGCCGCTCTGTGGACATTGTCGCTACAGAATTTTTGCCTGTGGACTACTATCTGCAGTGTGCTGTCCTGTGTGCACGTCTCGGCTGTAAATAGCTATCTTCTGTACATATTTGTGTTGTGAATATTTGTCGTCTGTGTGCTGTCCTGTCCTCGTACTGTAAATAAACGTCTGTGTGGTGTTCGTCAACTAAAGAACTGATCATTGTGTGTGCTCATCGTCATCTGTAACACCATACACAACCACTATATATATACGAGGTAAAAAGAACCCGACGGATTTTTAGGATAATAGAGGAAATCCGTAACAATATATATGTGTGTGTGTGTGTGTGTGTGCGTGTGTGTGTGCGTTTGTGTGTGGAAGGAAGTATGTTTTAATTATAAAATGCCTTCAGATAATTAGAAAGACTAATATGCAGAAATAACAATAGATTTTGCATATGAACATTCTTTAAAAAAGGAATTATAAAGAGCATATGTAAAAAAAAATATTACTTAAAAAGTCCCTTTAATTATACTTTTTTACATTTCTTTTTATTACCAGATGATAGATTGTTTAGATAAATATAAAGAACAAATTACATCTGGTTTTATGCAATTTTCCTTCTTCTCCTCCATTAAAAATAAAATGATTGCCAAAGAAATAAAAACTAATTATTAAAACAAATTAATGGTTATAATGATTTATGACTCATCCTTTTTCCTTTTTAAAACGGAAAGTCGCAGATAACATCCATTTTTCCATTAAAAATGATTCATTTTGTAATTTTTCTGATAAATTGCTATTATTATATATTTTTTAATGTTTTTTATCCATCTTATTAAACTTAGTTCTTATGGTATGAAGGCTTTTACCATTTATCCTATCAACCAGATTAGATATATATCTCTGAATATTTATCAGATAAAATATTTTTGAATAACATTGAATGCTAAATGATAAAAATTGTAGAAAATATGTTTTATGTTCGAAATGTCTCCTTAGCTTTGTATTTATATCTATCTATCTATATACATATATATATATTTGGAAAGAGATTGTCAAAATATCAGATCAGAAGTTTTTTAATTTTATATAATTAGCTGAATTATTTTCTAACAATTCTTATATCGACTATAAAATGTACTTTAAAACGTATTTCCATTTCCTTATGTTGAATGTATGTGGATCTATTTCAGCTACTGAAATCTATTTTAGAAATAACTTCTGACATTAAATATTTTGCGAGGGACAGTTAGTTATTAACAACATTAAATATTTCATAAAATATTCAATGGTCGCAAATAATTAAGGATAAATATTTCACTTTGTATGAGAAATTAGTTTGATTTTTTTAAAGTTTATTTATTATTAAGTTTTAAGTTACAATATTTAATAATACTCATATATAGGAATATGGCAATGTTTCATTGAAAAAAAGACGAATTTCTCTTTGTTGAAAAAATTCAAACTTATTGAAAAAGAGGGAAAACCGACTTATAGAGTAGAATCAGTGATACAATATTTGTATAAACTATACGGGGTTCTTACAAAGTAATAAGAGAATTACATTTTAGAACCACTAGTCATAAAAGTAACATATATTGAGTAAAATAGCTATTGGAAAAATTATGATTGAATACAATACCATCAAGTGGCAAAATTCGTTATTAAGATTCTTATTTCAAAAGTGGAACCGGATTAGGTTTGAATACTGTTGAAATGTTGAACAGTATCGTCTATTTTTGTATTTTTTTCTTTTAAATAAAGTTTGAATATAGTTGCAACGCAGAACAGCATCGTCTATTTTTGTATTTTTTCTTTTAAATAAAGTTTGAATATAGTTGCAACGCAGAACATCATCGTCTATTTTTGTATTTTAAAATAATAAAGTTTGAATGTGTTAAACGTTAAACAGTATCGTCGACTTTTGTATTAAAAAACTTCACAAATTAATTCTAAGTTATTAAAAAGCACAATTGTCAAAGCTCTGTGGGAGTAACTAGCTTTTACTGGTATTAATTTTATGTATTATTCTTATAAAAAGTACCATCCAAATGCAATTCACCACAATCCGGAATTGAATGGAGGTTAGGATCTCTACCAGACTAAATAATAAATTCTATCAATGTTCTTATCATAGCGTTTCCGTTTTGTGCCGAGTATGTTAAATATAGCCTTTGAAGAAAATTTCTTTATTAAATTTGAACTGACCAGCAAACTTAATGTCACATTGAAAAGCAATTCTAGCAGTTTATATTGTAAAATTATAAATAGCATACAAAATATGAAAACTATATCTCAAAAAACAAATAATTTTTCTCGGGAATCTCTGCAAATATTGTTTGTTGTCTTTTACCATATCCCTAAAATAAGATTGGTAATTATGAGCAAACATATGCACATATTATGCGTTTAACGAACTCTAAATATGTTTGATATCAAATTGATAAGGTCCTGGGCTTTACTTTATCTCAATAATTCGTTAAGTTTCAAGATAAGAAAAAATGCCATTTTATGATTTTGTTTTAGCGTATTTATCAATCACTTTCATGACTATAACTATGTGACGTTTAGAAGAAGAATTAAAAGACTTAGAGATAATATTATATTATAAAATATTAATTCCATTTTATATTAATTCACAATATTTACTGATTTTTATAAAAATACTGAGATGCTAAAAACCAACATAAATCCCAAACAAAATATCTTATTTTTTTCAAAATTTCACAATTAATCATTAATCTTTCAAAATGATGTGCTCTATAGTTAAAAATAGCAAATAAAATCAGGTTTTTAAAAATCATTTTACAGATTTTCTAGTTTATCTTTTGTAATTAACTTTCTAAAGATGTTAGTGACTTCTTAATAGTCTAATAACAATTACTACCTTATGTTATTTTCTATTTTTTTTCTGAATGTCATTAAAATAAATAGGCCTTGCCAACCCAGATATTAATGACCCAAACCAGATGTTAATGTCAAGGATTGTCTTAGAGCTCACTTTACAATTTATTCTTCAAGAGGAAAATTACATAATCAGCATTTTTGTTTTATGTTTTGAAAGCGTGTTCAACCATTTATTTCATTTATTATTTTTCGGGAAATTCTCATTAAATAAGGAAACAGCGCATAAAAAACTTCTTTTTTTCTATTAGATTCATAGGTTTGTTTTCAAAAGAAAAAAGGATTAAAGAACTAAAAAATAAAATAATGGTATTTTTCACATTATGTCTTATCAGAAAAAAAAACTTATTAACAAAGCAGTTAACGTAATTTGCAACATAATTCGAGAATCTTTTTAATTTACTTCTTCGTCCTTTTCCTTTTTTCTTTCCGTCTTTGGCAACAACTATTATTCTTTATTGTAACCGAAATTTTAATTTCAAATAAGCTTTTGGTTGGTGGCAACAAAGGAATCTAATTCTGGTAATAATAAACTTCGTCAAATGAAGTTTGTTAATTTGGAAATATACTTTTCTTCTAAGTTATTCTGTTAAACAGTTTTTTTTAATTAAAAAGAATTTGCATGAAATACTAATAAATGAAAATTAAAGATAAAATACTTCTGACTTTAGAACTTCCACTTTAATTAATTCCGATTTCAAATTTCCTTTTAGATTCGCGTATCATATTTAAAGCACATTGTTCTTACAAAAAGTAATTGAAGAGGTTTCTTTATTTTAAAAAAAGGAATATTTCTATAGAATTAATAAGCAAAAATAGAGTTTTGACAGGTAAATGAAATGGAGTGTTTTATTACATATTTATTCATGCTTCTATTATCAAATTCCTCTCATTTTTTCTAGAATAAATAGTTAAAAATAAACATATACACACAGTATACATACTGCGAGTACATACATACACAATATGCATACTGTGTGTACATACATACTCAGTAGTACACAAACATACACAATATACACACAGTGTCTACAGTGTACATATATACACAGTATAAATACAGTGTACATACATACACAGTACACATAAGTACACATTACTTACATATATACACAGTATAAATACAGTGTACATACATACACAGTACACATAAGTACACATTACTTACATATATACCCAGTATTCATACAGTGTGCTGTGTACTATACATTAGTGTATAACACACAGTACACTGACAAGTATAACGATATTTGACAAAGTGATAGTTTAAAACTATTTTAAAATCATGCGCATAAAAAAAATGACGCAACTGCACTCGTCTCCATGATACTTTTGTGGTAGTAAGTTCAAAAGCCATATGAAAATTTTCAGACTGGAGTGTGCACTTTTGTCTAGCGGTTAGGTTAAACGGCTATGAACCCAATGATCCCGAGTTCAAACATCAAGAAATAGCAATTTCTCACACATTCTTTAATAATGGTATAACTCAATTTCCTCCATATACAATTGGAAAATTTGTGCTAGGATCGCGAATAATTTGTATAGAAGTGGTGAAAGGTAGTTACAAAATTGGCATGAATTTAATTTCTTTACTAATTATATCACCAGAATATGCATTTTGGTTGATATATCCGCAACCAATTCATCCCAAACTTTGTTACAAAATTACAGCTATGGTTACTGGAGAGCATACCGAATTTCATTCATTAAATCATTTCTTTTATCTATTATTACGTTTACATGCAATCGAAAATATAAATGGTCAATTATTTGATGGTTTTAGTTGATAATTTGATATCTATAATTTTATGATGAGTCGTGTACCATACTTTATTTGATTTGCCTTTGAGAGTCCAACCAAATAGTGTTTCCATAACAAATAAAATCGCAAGACATCTTCAAAATGCTCCCTGTATTAAGTTTCTCATTTCGAAGTTTTCAAATTCACTTTTACTTGAATCGGCCAGATAATAAATTTTCTCTGAGTGGATTCCGTTAGAAATCTAGAAATGTGATTACAATTCCATATACTAAATATCAGCTGCCTATCTCAAAGCATTTTTGAATTAACATGTCCATAAAAAAATAGACAATTTTAGGAGAGAATAGTGTTTAGTATAATTATATTAATGTGCCATTTTAAAGCAAATTTAAGATTATTTTGGGACGGACTATGTAATTTTGAATCGAGGTTAGATAACGAAGAAGGCACTATAATTTTTCAACTTTTACACATCAATTAGTTATGGGTGATAATACATTAATTTTATAAAAGAAATATCATTTATTAATATTTTTATACATTTCTATTAACATTTGATCCTATATACTTAGTAGCATCTGATAATGAATATGAGAAAACCTCATTTAAAGATTGAAAAATATCTCACATAAAAAAAAAATCGGAATTTAATATTTAAAGAAAGAAAATAATAAAATCAAAGAATTTGCACTTTTGTGTAAATCAATAAGCAATTGTGTTTTTTTTAAATTCTACTTTTTCTTTAAATCCATTTCACAAGTATTTGAAACTTTTACTGAGCAAAATCTCTTTAGGTATAATGAAAAACATTATTTCATTGTAATTCCAACCATGTACATATTTATTCTAAAACTTCAAACAACCCAATTTACTCAATAATCTACTGAATTCTACCATAATTTTCATAATGAACGTGCTGGTCTTCATTAATTTACTCCATAAATCAAGAGCCAAATGGTGTGTTGTTTGCGAATTTCATTCATATATGGCAAAGTCATCTGACTATATCCACTAACTAATTAAAGGGGAGTAGGAATTAAATATTTCATAATAACTCTTGAATAACACTAATTAATATTTCTTGTATGCAAATAAATATAATTAGTTACTCAATTTATTTTGTAAGAATTAACAAAAAATTGAGTAAATGGATTATTCATAAACTTCGAAGCTATATAATAATATTAATAATTGTAATTCCCAAAACTAAATATTTAATTTCCGTTCTATTTAATTACCCTACTATAATTGCTTATGAGTGAAGACAATATTTGAAATATAACATAATTCTGTTACATAATGCTTATGAGATGGATATTTTGTAATTATAGCCGATACTGTATTACTAAAAGCTTAGACGCCAGCTTTTAGTGGCTGGAACTTATTGCAGTGATATGGAAGTTGTAATACTTGTACAGCTGAAATTGTGTCATTTCTTGGAATTATTTAAATGGAACTAAATTACTGGAGCAGTTTTGTGGCAATAAATGTTTGATAGATTGCATAAGCAATATAAAATATGTTGTTTATACAGAGACGTTTATGACTTTAAGAAAATTGCTGTACACAAAATTGGTGGCAAAGTCGAAATCATATTAAAAAGTCATATAAAAATATTCGACTTAAAATCTACATTGTACAAGTCAAAGTTATGTTTTACCTGCATTAAGATATCCGATTAAGCTCGAAGAAAAATTGTTGAAAAATTGGACTTTTTAAAAATATTTTAAAAACCATGGTTTTTTAGATATATCATCAATTTTAATGCAAAATATTATGAATATGAAAACATTATTAAAAAATATTATATAATTTGCGAAATAAGAAAATTTGTAGTAAATATTTATGAAATTTAACCGAAACAGTTAATGCTTTACAGAAAAATGTGATGCTACAATCCTATTTTTCTCTGTGCACAAGTTATAGTATATAATGATGAATCAAAGGAAAGAAAGTCTAAGAAATATTTATCGATGCAAAGAATTTGTAGGGGAAATTTGCGTATATATGCATTTTTTCCTTAAATTCACAGCTTAATTTTTCTAAAATCCCCTATAAAAGAAATAGTATTTCACCAACCATAAAACTTTTGGATCTTTTCATTGCCCGTATCATTTAAAACAGGCGCCGAAATTTTTATGTAAATACCACTATTAGTTTTTGAGAAATGTTAACGTTGGAGAATTTTTATGAAAATGAAAGTTTTGAGAAAATTGAAGTTAAAGGCAAATTTTAGCTGAAAAATATGCTTTGAATAAAATTTCCTCGGATGATAGGTGAGGCCTTCCTTTTCCTAGAAAAAAAACTGTTTTGGAAAGAGAAAATTCTGAACAACTAGAAATAACAAAAACAAAAATTAGCCCATGTGGTTGGCAATCAGTGTTTTTAACAAAGTCATATACCTTGAGTTTCAATCAAAGCGTTTTAATTAATATAATCCACTCACTTTTAATTCAGTTTTTCTTCACTAGATGCATAAGTATTGTAGCAGCTTCATTAATATTGTGAACTAAATCACTCAGATCTCAAATTTAATCTATATAGCATTAAAAATAATCTAAAATCTATTCTATTGTGCTATAGCTTTGACACTAAAGGTCGTGATGTTAAAAATTGTCAGTTGAATGTTTTAAAGTGTTTGAATTTTTTAAAGTGTTTCAATTCCTTTTGTAGGGGAGCTAGAATTTAGAAGAGTGTTGGGATTTAATTTAAGTGGACACCTCCTTATCGTTTCACAACATCATAGGTATGCAGGAAGATGAAGAGGAAATTCGATGATTGACCACTTCTGGTTGGAGATCCATTATCTCGAAGAAGATGTCAGTTTGATGAATTGAAAAGTGTTATGGATGGAGCATGTTAATGTCAGCAGTCGGCCACAGCAAATCATGTCGATACTGCTTAGTTCAATGGTGACGATGTGGCCAACTGTGCCCCAGAAGAAAGAAGTGCCACCTTTGATAATCTGGTGATTTTCAAGTTCTATTGGTTGTGTTTAATTGCATATAAATCTTATGTATAATTTTATATTATTCCCTGAATAAAGAGTAGTTAAGCACCAAATTAGGACAAACTGCATTTATTTTAATAATATACAAATTATTTCTTGAGCTCATACACATTATAATACATATAATAACTACGCATTATTCTTTTCATCAGGGTGAGCCATCTAATAAATCATATTGCCATTAAAACTAACTACCGTAAATACTGCCTTACAAATTGCGCACTTTCTTTTGCTGTAATATAATATAATTTTAACTTGTAATATAATTGCTCTTGTAACGTTCCCATTCACAAGAAGCAGCTGCTCACGACTTGTTAACGCCCTCCATTGCTAAATTGCCAAATTTCCCAATTTGATGGGAATCTCCTTATCGCCGACTGGTTTGCATCTGGTCATTAGACTACCCGTGGGGTTTATTGTTGAAAACAAATCTATAGCAACTTCAAAGGAAAGGAATGTCCAACAGCTGGATGACGGGTGGTCCTTTTGTGAAGGAATATCACTGACACGTGTTCCAGAGCGGTCAATTGCTAGGAAGCTTCATTGATGGACAGTCCTACTCCATGAAAGACTGGCGCGTGATACCCGAAATTTCGCTCATTTCAAATGAGTGAAATTTTATCTGGACGATTGGCCGATGGTAGGCTAACGTGAGGTCCAAATGGAAATTAAGGAGGCAGAATTTGGGCCGAGAAAAAGAGCGGGTATTGCTTTGAAAAAGAAAGAGATCTTTGGATTGAGGACTGTGGCTTTTGACTCTCCACCCTGGTAGCTGTGCTGACTAACACCCTTGTGTTAGCGTCTTGTTACATTAATTCTGTGAATCGATGGAGAATTGTTTACTCTAACTTTTTTCACTATATACCTTCAATCTTTAACTGCTGTTTAAATGGCAAATATTTAACTTAGATTCGAACAAGTTGTTCTATTGTAAATATAAGGCTGTAAATAAATGAATTGTATAAAATTTTACTCTCTTATCTGATCAGTCAGGATGAAGTCATTACATTCCTCTAAACTGTGCGTGCAATAATAAGCATATAATTATTTCTTAGCTTTTAATAATAAAGCAAGCACCATCCTTGAACTGTTTAAAGAAACGATGAAAGAATTCTTAACGATTACGAAATCTTTTTTTAAGCATTATGTAAAATAGATATTTTTAAAATGCCGAAAGTTAGAAAACTGAAAAATTAAATGTATGCAATTAAAAAGGGAATTCATGAAACTTCAAAATTATTTAAGAATCAGATTTGTGCAATAAAAGTTACATGGTATATTTGTGCAATAAAAGTTATAAGGTATCAATACCTCAGTTACTTTTTAATTAGAATTTCAAATTTTTTCAAAAAATTAACCAAGCTTAAAGAGTAAAATTTCATCTACAAAGCAATCTGCACTGCATTTGGTTATACTATGACATATTTTCGAAAAAGTTCAAAAAATAGTTTAAATACTGAAATTAATAAAACACGAAATATAAATTGTGATGTTCTTAAAAAAAGGATTGTTTAAGCTTCAAAAAATGTCAAAATCAATATTTTGAAATAAAAGTATCAAATCTTATCTAAAAAAAACAATATTTCAGTTACCTTTTAATTGGAAGTTCAAAAGTTTTTTTGAAAAGCCATCGTGGAAGAGTAAATGCTCATCTTTCAAAGTAATCTGTAACAAATTTGGTTGACAAATACTACGTGAAATAGAGAAGTTTGAAATTCTGATAACCAGCAGTATATACTCATGCCCATTTATTATCAATAGAGGTACAAAAGTTCAGAATGGGTATACTCTGGGGCTGATAAGAATAAAAATTAAAATCCTATCTTCTAACTGTACGAAATAAAATAATGATCTGCAGTATTTTTCCAATCAGAAAATTCAAATAGTAAATATAGAATGCCAATAATAGTCATATAAAATTCAGATCCAATTATACAAAAAGATGCATTATAGTATCTTTCCAGTAAAAAAACTCGATATAGAAAATATAAAATACAAACAATAATTATAGAAAACTCAAATCTTATCTTCTAATTGTACCACAGTGATAACACACTAGAGTATATTTCCGATCAGAAAACTCAGAACGGTAAACGTGGAATATAAACAATAGTCATAAAGAACCGAGGTATTATCATTCAATTATATAAAAATGATGTACTATGATATCCTCTCCAAACGAAAAACTCAGAATAGTAAATATGGAATACAAAAATATAGTCATAGAAATAATCATCCACCAATCATAGAAAATATATAGTCATAGATAATATCATCCTCCACTCAGATATCATCCACCAATTATATAAAAATGATAGTATTTTTTCAGTGGAATCCCCATTTTAGATATTCTTTTGAGACTCCATTCCATAATAATCTGAAAGTTCCTAAAAACTATGGAACTGAATAAAAATTGAAAGTAAAAGAAAATCCTTTAAAACTTCCTTTACTTTTTAAAAGCAAATAATGCAGAAAAATATACAGAAATATAAAAATACTTTAAATGCAGGAGTTCAAAACACTCTGGTATTTATTTACTTATCCAATATCAAAAACAATGCAGCAAAAACAGAAGGGGTACTTTTTGTCACTAATATATGTGTCCGATATCAAATCTTTATCCTTTAGTATTTCATTTTTGGTTTTATAAAAATGCCCAAGAAAAAAAGGCTGCGATTTAAAGGGACTTTGCGTCACAGGTCACCATCAACAAAGACACTCCAGCCCTAAATCCAACTTACTGAATGTCACATCACATCTATCTATGACAGCAGCATTTACCATCACACTGCGTCATACATACATGCATGAAGAGGCTTCATGAATAAGTATTGTTCTATTCACTTAGGCCTTTTCCCCACGTTATGATGCTGGAAATGAAATGAAAGAAAATGTAAGTGTATAAAATAGCGTACGTTCACAAAAAATATGAATAGCGTTTTCATATTTTTTTATGAAAAATATCAGGAAGTTCAGCTATATGTATAGTAAAAAAGCAAAATCCATTTACCATATTCAAATTATTTTATGTAAAGAATGGGGTTTGTTTTTTCAAGGAAGGAGAACTTTGAGAATTAAGTGCGAGATAGTTCAGCGAGGATGAGAAACGTAATTGAAAACTGCAACTTTCATCTGATGATATATTCTTGAATGAAAGTAAACAAATGGAAAAAATAAGTAGTATCATTTTGTAGTTTGGATAATAATTTTAGTAAAAACTAAAAAATATACACAAATTTCAAGTTATTTAAATACTTTTAGGCCAAGTCGGAATCAAAGGAACAAATAAAAATTTATTATTATGCTTTGGACTATGTTTGGCAGTAAATCATTCACAAAAGTAAATTAAAATAGTAAATTAAGGTCTATGTACATACTAGATTTTTTTAAAGGTTAACTTTTAAAATTCAATTTTTTCATAGTAAATCATTAATATATGTTCAAACTCATTTCAAAAATCTATTTATACACATTAATTAATATTTAATGAGATAATTAGCATAATTTAAAAAAAATGATATCTTAAATTCTCATTTGTACCGACACACAATTCTAGTTGGAAACTATGCCTAATACTAGTATTCATGCTGATAAAAATATAGTTTTTTTTTAAACTTCTTCATTGAATACGAATAGAAAAAGCGAGATTTTTTAACTGTAATTTTAACTTTGGAATAACTATTAAATTTTTTTCCATAAATATAGCTTTGATTAAAGCACAAAACATCCACTGTTTCATTCAGATTATTTTGATATATAAATTATTGCATTTGTTTTTTTTGTTGTTGTTGTTGATTTATGATTGTTTGAATGAAGAAACATTGTGGAATAATAACGTTCCTCATTAAAATGAGTTTTCAAAGAACTGAAACAAGGGGTTTAGAAAGTATCTCAAGAAAAATCCTTAAAACTTGAGAAATATTCCAAATATTGTTAACATTTTACTATCGTTCGGAAACTAAATGATAAGAAAACCTTTTGAAGCAATAAAAAATAGATTATTTGAAATATTTTTTTATTTTATTTTCAAGTTACCTTAATTTTATTATTTAATTTTGTTCACTTGCAAAAAATGTAAAGTAGTTTAAGTAAGTATATAACTGTGATTATTGAAATAAAATATAAAAAGTCATTTCATCACAACATAATTACATATTACACGCACTCTCTGTATAACGGTATTCTCATCATCGCTAAATTTTTGCGACTATATTTAGATACGCATTTTTAGAAGAAGTCGGAACAGTGATTGGGTCAAATGTCTTGGAACTAAAGGATCTAAATTTGGAGGATTGTATTAGAAAGTTTAATTATCCTCAATTTTTTCAACTCTTCTGAAGGATTTGTTTTTCATCAATAAACGAATCTAAAAATGGGAAACACAGAGTTATTAATTACTTATAGCTTTTGATATGGTCAGACATTTCAAATAAATTATTCAAAAATCATTTTTTCATTTTTTTAGAAATAATTTTTTAGCAATTCCTTGCTAAACCATCGTTATGACATCAGCAATTCAATCTGCTGTACTCATATTTTAAACAACTTTCGATGTTTTTTTTAAACTTTATTTATAATTTTAAATAATTCATTTTTATTTGTTAATATTTAAAAAATTATTTAATTTTCGCCGAATTTCATATTCTAGGGTTTTATTCAAACAGCAAAATAGAAATATCAAACTGCACAAAACATTGTGAAAAATATTATTAGTAAAAACAATGGAAAGAAAAATTAAGAGAATATTGTATCATAAAGATGTATTTTTATTAAAATTATTTTTTGTTTTAAGCAATATTTTAGCATTTTCCTGTTTTTTTTCCCTTGATTTAAAATCAAGAATAAATTAATTAGCTAGTTATACTGCGATGCATATCAATGCATATCAATTAGAAAACATTGTATTACTTCAATTAGAATAATTTGCTTATTTATTCTACAAAAGGTTAGTAAATATGTATTGATTAATATAAAGAACTAGCTGGTAACCGACGCATTGCTGCCACAGAAAAAATAATCTTGGAAATATTGTTTGGAAGTTGAAATAATAATCTTGTTTAATTAAGAATGACAGGAAAAATGATACTCATTTTCCTGTTGGCAATTAATACATTCATTGAAATTGAATAATATTTTAAGGAGAAGCGTAAATAGCATTTATTCTATTTTTTTTATTCCATTATACAAATAACTATTTATTTTTATGAAGCAGATATGAGTGTTCTTTTAGAGCTGTAAAGCTTAATGTTCTTTCAAAAAGGTTATGAAAGAAACTATTTATGGTATCTCGTGATTCATTTAATATTCATTCAGAATGCTCAAATTTAATGTTAGAAATGTGATTAATTTTTTTTCAAAATGGATTCAACATAGAAACTATATTTATATCATAAAATTTTTAACATAGTTGAAAAGGCAATTTTTTGAAAACTAAGTTGGTTAAATTATTTGTACTATAATGTTTTCGGAAGTTACTGCAAAAAACGCTAAAGTTTCATTGAATATTTAGTTAAAATTTCAAAACCATGGGATTGGTTCCCCTAAAACTTTCTCGCACTCTCTCTAATAAAACTATTACCTCAGAGAAAGACTTACAGTGCTTTTACTTACAATAGCTACGGAATATTAACATCTATCTTCAATTTAGCATCTTTATTGAATCTATTGAGTCTTCTTGGCGAGTTTTTTGGTGTTTAATCCATGGTTAATAAATGCGGTAAATAAATCGAAAAATCTTTTTGTTCTTTAGATGCTTGTACTATGCCTATAGCCTACGCGTAAGTATAACCAATATGTTGTCGTAGGTTTTTCGAAATTGGCTGATCTGTACGGCAGCGCATAAGAAGCATACAGACAAACTTTCATTTTTATTTATATAAATAAAGAAAAAATAATTTAAATTAAATTTAGAACTTAATTTTTATATTTAAATTTTATTTCTGAACAACGTAAGTGATTTGAATAAATATTTTAAACATATATATTTCAAATCGAACACACGGAAAATAAGCTAAAATGTAACAACTATAAAATTATTCAAAATAAACAACGGTGTGCATAAATTAATCATTGCACACTCTAGAATAAAAATAATTTTGCCCTACATTGTTAATGATTGATATTTCCTTAAGTTTTATCCAAACAAAATTTCTTTCGGAAAACAAAGATAACCAAAATAATAAATACTTACTCATATTTCAAAAAATATTCTCAAACTCTGCAATTTAAAAAAAATGCTAATTCAGTTTTTTTTTTTTTTTTTTTTTTTTCGATTTCCATAATATGATCATCAATCAAATGTTTCAGGCACACAAAAACACAAATAACAAATACAGAAGAATAAATTAAAGAAGAAAGATTTTTCAAAACTCGCATCAAAACATTTTCAGGCTTTATTTGGCAAATGATTTTGAAAAGTCAAACTTGAATTATACAAGAAGTCTTCATATTTCTTATTCTGCTCGAGTATGGTTCCTCAAACAATTTGCTCTCCGTCCCCATTGGCAATGTTCCATACTAGCCCCCTTCCATTGGCTCGGTTCCATTTTGGAATTTTTATCGAATTAAATTTGAAATCTATTCCATCTTCGGACATGTACATTGGTGGAAGATGGAGCTGTGATGTAATTTATTCTATACACAGAAAGCATTTAAATATTTAAATTAAAAGGTACGCTTTAGACTTATGCCAATGAGTGTTTATTTGAATAATTTACGACTTTTCTAGTTGTATTTCCAGCACTGTCGCAAATAATGTTTCGCCTTAGTTTTATTGAATTCGCTAAAGTGCTGAAGGCGTCTTCTAATATTGATCTGCCAGGAATAGCAACATGCAACTTGTTTTGATTGCTGGATAATAACATTTTGTTTGAAATAATACGTTTCCCATTTACCCAATTTAGCTATTCATTAATCTGTCAAATGTAATTGAAAAGAAAGAAAATATTTTTAGCTTAATGTGTGATTATATATTTATTAAACTACGAAAATCATCAGGGCTGTAATAATTGATTGAATAGTGCTTTATATTTTTTTCTAAATAAATAATTAAATTTATTACTTCAGGTTATTATAATTTGAAGAGTAAATATATTTCAGAAATAAAAAATAATAAGTTTCAAATTAAAATAGGTTTCGGAAAAAAAATTTAGCGCTAAAATAGTTTCGTAAATAAAAAAGATGAGGTTTCAAGTTAAAATATTAAAAAAAAAAGATTTCAGAAATTAATATAACAACAAGTTTCAATCTGAAATATATTTCATGATAAATAAGTTCCAGCTGAAATAGGTTTCATGATAAATAAGTTCCAGCTGAAACAGGCTTCATAATAAATAGGTTTATGCTGTAACAGATTTCATAATAAATACGTTCAAGCTGAAATATATTTTAGAAGCATTTTTTATTTGCTTAAGAATACATACTTAGAAACTATTTTTAATTATTCATGAGCTATAAGTCATGAATTATTTATATGCTATATTTGGATGAGTAATTAATTACAATTTTATTCTACACTTATCTAATCACTGGTGCTAATCATTACTTCTGACGTTCAATGTTGATTCTGCCATCAGAATGTATTCTTGGCTCCTTTTTCATTTGTCCAATAAAATTTTTCATACATTTTTAACTAACAGTTTTTGCAATCTACTAGATGGGGAATGATGTTAAGAATATCGAATTATATTTTTTTATATTCAAAATTCTCTCAGAGATAGTGACTGATTTCAACATTATCATTTAATACAGTTATGACTAGTGGTATGAAATTAAATACTATACGAAAGGAATGGTTTTAGAAATACAGAATTTCGCACTGCAAAATTTTTGTTTTAACTTTATTAAAAATATCAGTATTTCGAAACGACTCAAGTTGACAATACACAGAAATCACTTGTTTGGATAATATATCTCCTAACTTATTAAAAATAACAAATAATTTACTCTCATAGTCTAAGATATTTTTTGAAAAGATATTGCAATCCCTATTTAGAAGTGTTATTCTTTTTTATATTTATAACAGATTAACTGAGAATTCAGGATTAAGCTCACACAAAAAAATATTACAATTCTAGTTGGAAATTATGCCTAACATTAGTCTTCATGTTGTCTGCTGCAGTTCAAGTGATAAAAACATAGTTTTAAAAAAATCTTCATTAAAGATGAATAGAAAAAGCCAGGTTTTTTTCTGCAATTTTAACATTTAAATAACCATTAAAAGTTTATTTCTATAAATACAACATTTATTGAAGCGCAAAACACTCACAGTTTCATACAGATTCTTTTGATATATAATTAATTATGTTTGGTAAATTTCTTGTTTAGTTAGGATTGTTTGAATGAAGCAACATGGTGGAAAATATTCTTCTTAAATGAGTTTTAAAAAATCCAAAACAAGAATTTTTAGCGAAAGTACCACACGAAAAATCGTTATAACTCGAGAAATACTCCAACTATTGATATCATCTTGGTATCGTTAGAAAGTTAAAAGAGCAGAAAGCATTCTGAAGTAATAAAAAAATATTCGATATTTTGAATGATCTTCGAAGTTTCAAGTGTATAAATTACTGTTAATTAATATAATTACTATTAAGGGGAGAGATTAGTGTATAAATTACTATTAATAGGAGATAATTATATAAATGTTCAAAAATATGAAAGTTGCAATGATTTTAATATCCGAATCAAAAATAAATCAAAGACTGAATCAATTGTAAAGAGGATTAAAATCCTGTAATAAACAGAGCAGCAATGTATTTTAGTGATTATTTTGGTAATAAAAGCAGTTATAAAAGATTATTTATTAAAAATGCATTTTTCCATTTTGGTTTTTCACTTTATTGATGAATTACATGTTGATGTTTAAGAATGGCTATGAGAGAAGTATAGTAATTACACATTTTTCAAAAACAGTAAGGAAATTAATATTGAATGATTTAATGATTAATATTTTACATTAAATTCGGACTATTCTCTAGAAAATAAAATTTAATAAAATTATCCTTAAATACATTTTTTATCGAATATTATTGTTAAAAATGATATAACCATATTAATTTACACAACTTGTCTTTGATAAGAGGCTTTGTTATTCTGTTTTTCTTGCTATGGATATCAAAATAGGATATCTATGGATATCAAAATACTTTTCCATTACACAGGCGAAACGAAAAAATCGCCAAAAAATCGTTTGTCAGGAAAAATAAAAAATCGTCAGAAAGTCGGTAAAAATGGAAAATTACATCATATTTCACGTAGTTGTACTTGCCAAAATTTGTTTTGTCATTCTTTTCCCTTGGCGACTTGATTCGCGTTTTCCTGGCATTGGCGACATCTTGCGTCCGTATAACTGAAAAGTACCTTAAAATATTCTAAAATGCACAAAATATAATGACCAGGCATAGGAGGTACATTTAAATTAAAATTATTTAAAGTGCATTTCCGGATTTAAATATTAGAAATTTTTATAAAATATGCAAATGCATTTAGAACGAAATATTTATAAGCATAAGCCTTTTTTTAATAAAATCTTTGGGAGGATTAAAAAAAAATTATTCGGTCATTTCCTTTAACATGATTTAAAGTTACAAAGTGCAGAAAATCATTATTTTTATTCAAATGCTCTTACGCTTTATGAAATCGTTTTTGTAAGCTTTTCAAAATACGAATTCTTTTCAAAAATGATGTTCTACTAATTCTCAAGATTTACTGAGAAAAAATATATAACGGGAAATGGAAATATTAAAAAGAAATTTTGTAAAAATGTGTAGTTTACATATATTTAAGCTATCCTAGATTTTAATATTAAGATAAAAGGAATTACAGCTGAAAAATCACAAAATTTAATTAAAAAGCCTTTCTATCAATTTTTTAATGCTTGAAAGTTATTAAAAACAACAATAATTAAATTGATTTTCAGTGCAACTTATTGGAAATAATGTTTTTTCTACTGAAGTAAACGTACTTCCAATTAGCCTTGAAAATGCCTTACTAACTTTCCTTCCTAGTGGTTTCAAAACTCGAAGAATTGCTCTCTGAAAAAACTAATTAACTAAATGATTATTTATCTAATTAATGATATTTACCTAATTAATCCGTTCGTTCTTACTTGAAATAGCCTTTCTAATTAATAGATTATAATTGCTTAAATTAGCATTAGAATTAATATTAGCTTAATAGATTAAAAAAAATTAAAATACATCTTTTTTTAAAAAAAATGCCTTATGATGTTTGTACACCTTTAGGAAATCAACTTTGTTAAGGGATGAAAGCTTTTAATTAATTATTGATGAGAGGGTTTATTCAAGCCTTTTTTTTATCATACAGAAGATTTTTACAGCCAAAAAGTAATTTTAATGTTTACTAGATTTTCTTATTCTAAAAATAAGGAAATACCTTACTTTGTTGGCACAGACAATAAAGATGTTCTCTCATTTTTATATTCATCTAATGAATCGTTCATGATTCTTAACTAATTTAAAACTAACATCTGATCTTCTTGAGTTAATTTCAGAGTGTTCCAACCTGTTTTAAGTTATACAAGATCTTATTTTAAGGGTTCAGGAATAAAAGAATATTTTTTTTATTAAATGGAAGAATGTTATTTTCAATTTCTCAGTAGGTAACATAATTTCATAAAATATTTAAAATGAAAGCTCGTAAACAGTTGTTTTTTAATTTCAGAACTAGATTATCCAAACTAGATCAATTTTTAATCAACAGTAATCAACTGAAATATAATTAAAACAATAAAATATTGTAAAGAGTACCTCAAGATTAACCCAAATTTTGAGATTCCTCCATTTGTGCAGTGAAGTGTTTCTAACCCTATTAAAAAAACTCTTTGACAGCTGATAGTTTAGGGTTAGGAAAAATGAAACCTTAAATGTTGAAGCAACATGTTGTCATTGCTAAACAATATTTCAAAAATTAAAGAAGTATAGGGCCACAGATCGAAAATTTGAGAACTGGTTTCCGTAGATCGTGTGATTGAATACCATTGTATTTATTGTTATTTGGAATCAGAAGTTAATGCCAAAAAACATTGAAAGCAAGAACGTGTGCATTTAATTAAGAAAATAAAAGCTATATCAACGAAATTCAGCAAAATGGTCACCGAAAACTTCGACAAGAGTACATATTTGACAACAAAGCCATGGAGACCATTTGCTCTGTGTGTTATTCCATACAAACATATCTTGCATGATTTAACAAAAATATAACAATTGAAAGAAAAAATACTATGTTTTTCTTATGAAATTCAAATTTTGCTTATAAACTTTCTTCAATTGTATAAAGCTCATTTTTTACTAACTCTAAGCTACCAGCTATCAAATATTTTTAGTTGGGTTTCAAACTCTTTGCTGCACGAGTGGTGACAAATTCAAATCTTGTAGTAATTTTTGGACCTCTTTATTATTAGTAGCATGTAGCAGTCTGTAAAATTGGAAAATTCATACAGAATTTAATGAAAATGTGATACCAAAATTACAACTTTACAAACAGAAAAGCTAATATGTTAAATAAAACCGTATAAAAATATAACTTTAAAAGTAATTAAATACATATAAAAAGAACAAGATCTTTAAATCAAAATTCCATCGAAAATACAGAAGAATTTAAGAAGTTCAATGACAAATTTTAATTCCATTTCATACTGGCACAGTAAAATACCTTTAAAAACAAAGAATCTTTCATTCGAATAATATAATTCCTGTTATTATTTCAGCTTTTCTAAGTTTAGGTAATTTGACCTTCCAAAATGATATTCTAAACAACAGAAAATAATTCCAATAGAAATAAGCTTTTTTTTTGTTTCTAAAAATTCTTATTTTAATGTTTATTTCGCATCCACAGGAAGTCATTATCAAAAGCTTACAGGAAAGAAAAGTCCAGCGAGTTAAGCAAATAAGATTCTAAATTATTCATTAGAAATATGAGATACTAAATATTTTCTCTTGTGTATTCTGACGGCATATTAAATTCTTCTTTTTTTATTTGCTTCACAAAAGTCTCATTATTTCGCTTCATTACTGAATTCCAAATATCGTCTGACTACTCAATCGTTAAATGGAATGCTAGGCGAAACATTTTAAAGTCTATTCTCAGAAAACGAACTATATTTCGAGATTTGTAAACAAATTTATTTGGAACAACAGATATTCGATATTTAAGAGAAGCGTTGAAACATTTTTGAAACATGCGATTATATTAAAATCTTCAGATTAATATCGTAGTTGTTTGGAATGCCAGCTTAAAATAATTGCACCATTGAATTAAATTGATAGTTTTATGTAAATGAAAGTGAAATCTTTTTCTCTGTCAACTATATAGCTGTAATTTTTATGATTCCAAGATATTTCTAGAACTCTAGAATTCATTTCTCAAGGAAGAGATTATTTTAGATTTAACATTAAAGAGTATTGTGAAAACTATTTGATGGCAGGTATAGCATGGTTATGAACGAATTATAAGCCCGCTAAAGTCCATAAATATATTCTAAAATTAGCTTCACTAAAATTAGCCACAATATATTAATTGCTGTGCTGGCAAGGCGGCCATTGATAAACGCAGGCGATATTTATTTCAAACATTTAAGAAATGGATCCAAGTTTGCTATTCGAGTTATTTTTTGCATTAATTTTGAAAGACTTTAAAAAAACCTTTATTTTATTTATTTATTTGTAAATAATTATTGTTTTCCTGTTTCCAAGTTTGGTAAAAGATCTAGCTGTTTATTTCTCTTAGATCTATCTTATAAGTTTGGAATAACTTTTGTATTTCTTAATTATTGACTCTGAAAATGTTGCCTTATTATTTATACTATTATTTGAATTATTATTTTTCCTTTTTTGCTTGTTAATTAAGTTGATTGGTTGTCTTTGGAATAAAATTTCGTTTGGAGGAATTAATTTTTTAAATATTTGTTTTCATCTTTAGATGCATTGTGAATAATAAACGAATGAAACGCTTTAAATAAATACAATATTTTTTTGGAAGTATTTAACATTATAGTACATTTTAATGAAATGTGTCGAATGCTGTTAACACTGTAGGACAAAATGTAATTTTCTTTTTATGCTAGTTAGAGGGGGATAATGATCAATGAAATGAGAAATAATCTATGAAACATCTTCAAATAAAACTAAAATGTTTGAAAATTATTGTGTAAATATGTCTTTTTAAAAATTAATTCACCATTTAAAACACGTATAAAGAAAAAAAATGATTAAAAAATTTCAGAACTTTTATGAGATTTTATATTCCTAACTATAACGTAATTTACCGTTAAAAATCTCTTTTGGATTTCATTTACCGTGTTCACAGGAACGGATTTCATGAAAAACGCTGGTTTGAGAGAATAGTAATTTTATCTGATTTAAGAGCCTCGTTCCTGTGGTCACATATGTTCCAACAGTTATAGATCAGTCTTTAATTTTCTTTACCTTGAAAGAATTTATTTAGTTTAGAATAAAAAACTTTCATTTTTCAATTCACTTAACAGATAATTTTCAATTTGAAACCGATTACATGACTCAGAACCCCTACTTATACTAAAGCACAAGTAACAATGATCCTACCCACATTGATTTTAAATGCAAAATGTAGGTTTGAAAGTTCATAACATGACTTTAAAACATTTTTTTTTATTTTTCTATGCAGATACTTAAACAGTCATTACTTTCTGCAAAATTTCTTAAAAATATTCTTATTATGTCTATTAAATGTTCTAAAATCCTGCCATATTACCCTATAAAGATTTATCATGAGCCTTTGTTTATCGATACTCACACCAACCGTCAAAACCTATATTTGTTGAGGGAACCTGTCATCTAACCTTGAATGGCTTCCCTTGAACTTTTTTTTCGTTAATACTTGCACCATTAAAAGCTTTCGATACTGGCAATACAATCATGATGAAACAATGCAATAACATTACTTATCATATTTTCGAAATTGGGGTTTTGTTCCGAATTAGAATGCCACAATAGATCTGCAACTTATCCATATATTTTTTAGTTTATCAAGTTTCATATTTCTGTTTAAGTTTTTCGTAAATTATTTTAGTTTTCGAAAGAAAAAAAATAGTTTGCTATATCTGACCAATAAATTCTAATTTTTTTCACTAAATTCACACAATATATATCATTTACCATATCCTAAGCAAAAATGCATCAATTATAATTTTAAATCGTACGTTTCCGTTATATGGGTGCAATGAAATATCGTAAGTCGGAAAAATTGAAAATTCACCAAAAATTCAAAATTACGTTTTGTTCTCATTGGCGGAATTTGCTTTTTCATTAGCTATGTTTGGCGACTTGACTCGTGTTTAGCTCACATTGGCAACATCTTGCGACCGTATAACGGAAAAGTACCTTTCAAAGCCAGTTTCTGTTTCAGAATTCTATCCTCAGCTCACTCTTGCTACAAACTAAATAAAATAGTTGTAAATTTTTTAATAATATATTTTTTTAAAAAATGGTGATCAGTTTTAGAAAGAAAGATGTATCGTTTACAAAAGGAGCTATTCGCTTTTTTCGCCAAAATATTCGGGAAATTGCATTTTCAATGTAGTCGAAATATTTGATATTACTTAGAAGTAATGTTTAAAGATTATATTCAAACACAATTTTTTTCAGAAATTTTATCAAATCAGGAAGCTAGTTTTAATAATTTATTAATCCTGATTATTAATCAACATATATTAATCCTGATTATTAATCAATATATATTAATCCTGATTATTAATCAACTTATATTAATCCTTATTAAAACATCTAGATCTATTTATCAAGATTTTTAGTAAAATTCGAAAGAAATTTTACTAAGAAACTTTAATAGACATAAAAACTTAGCAGTTCTAAAACACAACGCACATAAAATTTCATTTTCCATAAGCAAAAAGAAGAATTTTATGAAAGGAAGATTAAAAAGTGATACTCCTATTAAAAATTTTATTCCTGCTAAAACTTTATAGGTTTTTCATCTTTTACGATAACTATTTTCTGAGTTATCACACACTAAAGAAATTCCTACGCCCATAATCTCTATTTGATTCGACAGTTTATAGTGTCTTCTCAGCTATCTGGCAAAAAAGTCTTCAAACTTTTTCAACTTTTATTTTCCTTTTATACATCTTTACAAAAGACGTGAATCTGACCTATAAATAGACAACGAACGAGAGCCCAAAAACTGACCTTTTCATTAAACGAAGGCAATATTACCGAAACAGAATTCTTCTAAAAGTAATAAAAGATTGAAATATTAAAAACAGTCTCCATCTCTGTTTAAGAGAGAAGTGTTTTCGCAAACTCTGGGCACGTAATATCAATTTGATAAAAGAACAAAAAAATTCTAACCTTGTCCCTCTTTTATACGGTCCTCTATTTTTACGGCCAAGCTTGCCTTTTACGGGCGTG
>JAPMOQ010001131.1:4631094-4659619 GCA_026543055.1 Argiope trifasciata | reverse complement strand
TGTTATAAATTATAAAAATATGACACAACCCACTGTTAAAAATTATAAAAATATGACACAACCCACTGTTATAAATTATAACAATATGACACAACCCACTGTTATAATTATGACAATATGACCCAAACCAATGTTATAAATTATAACAGTATGACACAAACCACTGTTATAAATTATAACAATATGACACAAACCACTTTTATTCGTCTAACAATATGACAAAAATTCCTGTTATATGTATAGCAATATGGCACAAACTCCTGTTATATGTATAGCAATATGACACAAACTACTATTATATGTGTAACAAAATATCTTACCAATTTTAATTGAGTTAGTCAGCAATTTCATAACAATGGCATAAGCAAGGAATATGTACATATATTATGAATTTAAAAAAAACATTCCACCTATGCAAGTATATACATATGAAAACAAAAATGTCTTATACTCAGTCCTTCGCTGTGTTCTTTACTAAATAAATGTTCGAGTTAAGATTAATTCAGATGTTGGGGGTGTTTAACAGTGCCATACGCTTCAGTTAAAAAACAATCCATGCTAGAGATTGTAAGTTACTGTTCGGTTCAATTTTTCTTGCAATTTCAGTTTTAAAAAACAATTTTTGTAATTACAATGAGGTCATTGTTCGAAAAATTTGAATTCCTCTTTTATAAATCCCACAAGGTAGAAATTTTGAAGGAACTTTTCAATTCCAATTCTCTTAAATGGATTTTTCAACTGTTTTATAGTTGCTATTGATCTCAATACATGTTCAAAATTTTCTTGATTACTTATTGCAGTTGATTTGTCATTCTACGGTTCCGAGAACAACAATTATAGAGTTTTTGAAAAAAGAGAGAGCAAATATTAAAGAATAAGTGCAAGTATTAAGGGGGTTTGGTACTGAGAGAATATCTTACATACGGAATAAAAATTTCTATAGTCACGCATCCTCAAGATAAAATGGATAATGAGTAAGAAAGTAAATTGTTTGACGAAGGATTGAATTTCAGTTCTGAAGAAACTTAAATATATTGTTACGCTTATACTGTCATCGCAAGGAAGACAGTTGTGCAGTAATCTGCATTGAATGGTGCCGAGTGTGACGACAAAGATCCCAGAGCTTGGCGACAAACTTAATGAACATTTGGCGACTTTGGTGACAAAATAGGTAATAAGCGAAACGTCGAGAATTTTCCCTATCCTTCCATTAGGAGTCGAGATACATCCAGAGTACTCCTGATTAGTCCAGAAGCTTTTATTCCCGCCTTCCGTCACTATATAAGGCAGCCAGTCTGCGGTGTGAGTGGAATCAAGCCGAAGCTGAATGGTCTGGTGTACAATCGGGAAGTGGAGAAGAGACAGAAGATCCAGCCTGTTCGGGATAGACCTACGTGAGTGTAGACAGACTCCCTTAAAGATTCCTTCTCCTGTTGAATTCTGTCTGGACGCTTTGTGAGCTGTGGACGTTGTCGCTACGAAATTTCTGCCTGTGCACTACCGCTGCTATTGTAGGCTACTATCTGCAGTGTACTGACCTGTGTGTTCGTCTCAACTCTTTATAGCTATATCCTGTGCATAGTTGCGTTGTAAATATTCGTCGTCCTTGTGCTGCCCTGTCTTCGTCCTGTAAATAAACGTCGTCTGTGTTGTGCCATCTATTGAAGGACTGATCATTGTGTGTTCATCTTCTCACACCAAAAATATCACCAAAATTTGGAGGATAAATACCAGGAATTAATCTCATTAGGCTATGATAACTCTGTATTAAATAACATCCATAAGCTGTGTAATTGTTTTGCTTTAAAAGTATTAGAGTGAGCTTGTGTTTTTGTATTAAAACTAAAAGAGAAAGGGCAAAAATTAAATAGTTTAATTATCGTTTTTTAATTACTTAACAGAGATAGATGTTTAAATCAGAAGAATCGTATGTCAATAATGCAGATGAAGCATTGCTATTCGTGTAAATTTAGGGCTATTAAGTGTTGTAAAAACAGCTATTTAGAAGCAAAGATTTTTCTAGTTATAAAAATGTGCAAAGTCTACTGCACATCAATGTAATAATATTAACATGATAAAGTGAGGTATTCTTAAAAAGTTAGGATTGTCGATGTTTCTCCACAGTTGTCTTATTGGTCTAAATATGTTACACACTTAATGGATTGACAAAATAAAATATTTTATTCAGGATATTTTCGAAAATTTTATACAATGCAATTTTTTTTTCATATTTAAATTATCTTTGATGTCCATCAGTTGTCATACGTTTATTTCTATCCGTTTTATTTTATTTCTTTATAGATTATTTTTACCTGTCATAGAAAGTCAAGGCTTTATTTTTCTTCCATGGCTCCAAATTATAAAAAAACACAATGTAACTATAAAAATTAATTGAATTATTTTTTTATTATATACCATGTGAACATATTTAATTTTGATGACATAAATGATTTTAAGAACTTTTTTCAATGTACTAAAAAACGATATCTCGTTTTATTGTCGTAAATCAATTTCGTTCCATCAATGCATCCATTTGGTCCAACACGAATATTTCTAATAAATAATCGATGAAATAAATATTGAATCGATAAAAATCTAAAGCTTCATTGTAATCCTGTAGGAATCTTTGTTTAAAGATGCGGAAAGAACTAAAAAAGAATGGAAACACTAAGCATTTATGAAATAGCAGGTTGAATTTCGATTGCACCTAAATGGCTCTATTTCTAAAACTATTTTATTCTCCAATATCCTTATCAATAACTTGATTTCTAAATTAACGTTTAAAAAATAAGAGTCGAATTAACATTATTTTCATTTCGACGGATATACGTAAAAAGAAAAACAAATATTTAATAAATATTTTTAATTTAGATTATCAATAAAGAATACTATATTGCATTGAAAAATTGATTGGTATGGCAGAAAACAAGTTAATATATCAAGAAAGGTTTGAAAAAATCAATAGGCAGATATTGATTCATCCACGAAGGCAAAATAAAACTGTTCTAAGAATAAATCTCAAAGATAGAATGGATTAAATTTTCTATAAATACCCTCCGTACCTATACAAATAAAACATAAAGTTGTTTCATAATCGAATAGATGAAATATTCCTCATACACACATTTTGCATTATTGATCTACATTACAATAAATATTGTATTTATTATTAACCAATATAAGGAATAGAATCCAGCAATTACGTGATTAGACTGGAGAAAGCAGAAGTCTTCAGGAGATAGTGCGTAGCCATAAACTGATTGGACAGATAAAGTAGTTATGCATGTTTCAGAATACTAAGAAGGATTATTTTTATACCAGAATGAATTATTTGGAAACACAAAGTAGGATAATTATTGAAATTATTGCCTGTCTAAAATGGGGATGTTTCGTAAAAGATTTTAGAATAGGATTCATTGAATATTTTTCATTTATCTATTAGGAGTGCTCTCATATTTATTCATTTGTGTATGTATGTACGTTTATGATTTTTAAAAAATATATAATTTTAATTACTTAAATATTACGAGCTCTTAGTATTTTTTTTCATGATAATTCCGGAAAATATTATTATCTAAAATTGAGATTTTTGTCATTTAAATTACAAAAATAATATCAATGTGTAAGGTACAATACTTTCAATAATACCAAAGCGTACTGCAGCGCAAATTTCCCCTAAATCCGACAATTTAAAAAAAAATATTTTTTTAGCAAATGGTGAACATTGGATTCTTTATTACTCTGAAATTTCAAACCATTTTCATTATTTCTTGATACCCTTAATTCACTTATTTGCTTCCTTTTTAATCTTTCAGGATGATAGATTCGATGTTATGATATATTTCAAACCAGCAACAACATTAAGGCTGAGAAAATACTCTCAAAGATGTATTGAAAAAAATTGTTTGGTCCGTTCAAGTGCATTACTGACTGAAACATTAGATTAAAATTAAATAGCAGGCTATTCCATAGTAAATTTACTTATGCCCTTTTTTATAACACATTAATATCATTATTATCAAATGAAAAGTACCGAGGAAATCCTTAATATTTCTTAAATTTAAATGATGGATAAGAAAACAGGAATTTTATAGGGAAGTTTAAAAGATTAATGAATAGCCAATCATGTTTTCTCAACTTTATGATGTAAATTTCCAAGCTCCCATTTAGGAGATTCATATACCTTATAAAAAGAATATGTATAGCACAACTGAAATAATAAAGCTTTTATGTCTATGGTAGTTTGATACTTAAAAATATTTTGTTGGTGAAATCACAGATTGAATAAATTAGAATAAAAATCATAGGCAAACAATCAAGCCACCAAGATAACTCATGCTTTATAAATTCATACATCACAAACTGCCGGTAGTTGTTTTTATTATTATATATAATATAATCATATTTAAAATTAAGAGGACATTTAGTATTCCTATATAATCGCTAGACTTATTCATATATTAATGAAATGTTGAATGATTTTACATTGGTATAATTATTGTATAATAAATAATTTTCTTTAATTTTAGTGTCATCGATGCAAAGAAAGCTCGTTATTATTCTTTGTGGAGTGGGTGCCAGATCGATGATCTCAATCAGGAAATTTAATTTTTTTCGTTTAAGTTTTATGGCTAGATTCATAACAGTAGAGAATCCATCCTTAGGCAACATTTGGAGATAATTCTTAAAATATTCCTTACCCTATTTTTTAAAAAAGGTATATATTCATAGGAGAAATTGAATTCTCGCCTTGGAGTATTGATAATAGAGATAGACCTACAGTGGTTTATAAGTTTATCACTAATTTGTTGCTTTCTTATTTATTTAGAGAACTATTCTCTGATAATATGTTATTATCTACAAGATATGTCTGCATCTAGGTTGTGTTTTTGTTATCTGAACTCCTGTTTGTTACTCGGCTGTATGAAAGATCCCGAAATAAATAGTCATTTACTTTTACCCAGAGAATTTGACTTCTTTTACCACATGCCCTTATTATCAACAACACAATAATGTATTATAAAAAAATATAATCATATGATGAATGTGGTAAACACATATCTTGTGTAACATTATTCAATGAAATATAGTTTGTTTTAATATAGAACAAAATAGAAGTTTAGTTAGGTAAAAGTATCCTTCTACTGTTACAGTTTGAAAAAAGGTTCTAAAAAGAATCCTAAAGAATTCTTTTTCACCGTTATGACCTGTTTTAATGATTTACCAGAAACAAAGTTGAGAATTTGATGTTATTTTTCTAGCTAGAATTTAAATATTGCTGATATAGTAAGATTTATACAATTCCATAAGCCTCAATAAATAAAAACAGTTTATTTTTACTTATCTCAAAATGAGATTTCCAATAAAAGTTATTGTTTCAGATATTCTAGATGTGAAAAAAAATCGGAATTATGATTTTCCTTGGTTATATACCTAAAATATACAAAACGAAACTGTAACAATTTGGATGATTGGCCTTTACACGAGAATTGGCCAAATGTAGTTCATAAGAAATCTTTTACATTCATAATTGTTGATAGGGAAGTGATAAAGTAAAAAAGCAAATTTAAACAAGTAATTTTAATATTAAAATCATAAATATTTAAAGATTTCTTCATATAATCCACCAGAGTGTTGAGCATTGAACAGAATATTCATCTGAACATTTGTGAATATATCTACTAGAAAATCTGGAGACTTAGAATAATGGAATAAAAAAATTTCATCATCATAATTGTGGATGAGCATCAAATATTTTCCTTTGCCGTTGAAATGATTCCCAAAATATATATATATTTTTTTTATTCACTATATTATTAAACTCAAGTCGACCCCAGATGTGTATCCGTTAAGTGCATAACCCTCATTCATCCTTAAGTGCATGTCCCTAGTACACCCATAAGTGCATGACTCTTGTACACCCATAAGTGCATGTCCCTAGTACACCCATAAGTGCATGACCCTTGTACACCCATAGGTGCATGACCCTTGTACACCCATAAGTGCATGACCCTTGTACACCCAAAAGTTTATCTACTCTATAAGCCTTATTCTCACTCTGGACTCAGCATTCTTTTATTAGAAATAGTCAATACATTTTGATCGGTACTTCTAAATAACTTTTAAAAATCTCTTTGTTACCATTTTAAGATGTGAAAATGGAAATTCTACTTATAAAATGGAAATACTACTTATCTTCAAAACATGGTATAATAATCAATAAATTGTGAGTTTTAAACCGACTATTTGTTCAATGACAAATCGACTACTGTGAAGCTGAAATTACAGCTATTAAAAAGGCAATTAAACTTTTTCATTTATCATATAAACTCTGGCAATAAACTTGCAACTAGACATTTATCACCCAAGCAAATGACAGAAGTCCCAAATATCCACAATCTTATCTATTAATAGAGTCGGGCAAATCAGCAATAAAGTACGTACCAAACAAGTAATCGATGTATCATAAGCCGAACCATTTAATGCCAGCAATCTATAAAGAATATCTGACGTGTGTGAGAAAGACACATGTGACAACAGAACAAAAAGAGGCAGCCAAGTGTGAATAGCGTTTATTTCCTGACAGCATATTTTGCTCGACATTCACTAGCAATAAGCAACAAATATCGATATATCGATTCGGTTTAATCCTACAAAACATTTCATGTTGACAACTGCTGGAATATTTCAGTCTTTTAATAATATCTAACGCAAACATTGACTTGAAGAACTTGTTTGTTTTTATCTTTTCTTAAGTAGAGTGCAGATAGGAAAAAGATAGTGCGCTTGCCAGAAAAACAGTCAATTAGATATTAATAAATATTAATACTTTACACCAAAAATTATTAGAGCTAATATATCATGCATATAGATTAAGAAATAATTAAAATCAATCAATGATTATATGGTAACATCTTTTTATCATGCATATGGTCATAAAATTGTACTGGAAATTATACGGTGAAAAAGACAAACAGCGTCAATAATAAATAACGATGCTTTATTATTCAAGGAAACGCAAATACAAAAATTATAGAGTATAATCAAAGCGCACACAAGAGCAATGCTGGTCCTAAAAGCAGCGTGCAAGCAGGAAGTTGGTAATAAACAACCGGAGAAAACCAAAATCTCAGAGAAAACTAACAGGAGAGAGACTTCACTTAACTACTCATGTCTCTTGATTCATCTGCTACTTCCAATGTCACAATACTGGTTGCATCTTTGTCAGTTGACAATTTATAATTTTCATGATAGGACAATGCAGCTACCAGAATGATATTGCAACTTCATTACTAATCAATATATCAATGAAATTCTTCCAGATTCAGGTATTTTTAATCTGTTACCAAATTTGTTGCGAAAGGGCCATTACGGCAGGAGGTCATTCATTCAGAATTCAATGGAACTGAAAAGTTTTACTATCTGTAAAACTTTCTTCCTTCAAAGGAGACCTACTGAACTGGGATGCAATAATACAAATTCGTAATATTATATAAACATTACGGTTATTAATACCAATGAAATGGAATTTTTGTGTCTAAAAAAGTGAAAGAAAAAATACAATATATTTCTATATTGTTAAGTTGTAAGAATTTTAGTATATGAGTTATTCCAAATTATATATACTTTAAATAAATTTTTACGAATTATCATCATTGTTTTAGCTTTAAGTTAAATACTAGGATGAAACGAATTTTGTTTCAATTATAAGTGTTAATGTAAAGTGTATAATGCATTACAATAAATAAATATATGCAGAAAAATATTGTCTGCCATTTTTTGCGCTTATAAATAGTGCATTGATATACGTTATAATTTAATAAAAAATATTTCAAAATACCTTTTAAATATAGGAGTTATTAAAATTTCAAGGAAAAACTGTACTGTTTTCCTCAATTCTTTTTAAAATGCTATCGCATTTTCCAGAAATCCTTTTTAACACTTTTCGAAAAAGTAAATATATTTTACTTAAAGGTGAATTTCTACCATACCTAAATTATCTCTTTCTAGAACTTAGAAATTTCAGCAAACTCAATAAAATATTTAGAAGGTAACTACAAATCTGCCATTCTCTCATCGAAAACGTTTGGAAATTGTTTCGAAGTAGTAAACTAGTCTTCTTATTGTGTTGAAATGTAAGTTCAATGCAACAGATCCGATACAACTCTAGATTGTTTTATAGTATATAATTCAAATATGAAGAATCTGCAACATTGAATAAATTTTTAGAAGAAATGTGCTCTTCTTCAGTTTTAAAGAAATTTGTTTAAAAGTCGCGATGCAAGATTTAGTTTTCACGTTTGCTGTACATTTGTTTTGAAAGCAGTTCAGCTTTCATATTAGAAAATATAAAATTTCGTATTGTAGACTGATTACAGTTTCAAAACATTCATGCATTTTTCAGTAATCATTATATATATCAGTGATAGTTTTGTAGTATAAAGACTCCTATTTGAGAATAAAAGTTTCCACACATCTGGCCAAAAATTTTAAAATAAATACTCATTGATAGATATTAGTTATTAAGATAATATTCAAAGATATTAGCTATATTAGCTACATTTTAATTTCAGACTGTTTTAGACTTTTATCTTCGGCAAAGGCCATTAAAAGATTTAGTAATTCTACTTCACATTTTTGTAATAGCTAGATTTTTTATATAGATTAAATTGACTTTTTCTTTTTCTTTTGGAGGCTTTAACTTAAATAATTTTACTCGTAGTTAAAAGGTTAATGAAGGAAACAGACTTTTGGGAAAAAGCATATAATATTGTGATTTTTTTTCTGTTCAGAATAAAGAAAAAGTGTAAACAATTCCCAAAATTATTATTATTATGCTTATAAAATTTGTTGACAATTTTCAATATCCTAAACAAAGAAATATTCAAGAAAAAGATTTTGATGATTACCCATTTTTAAAATTTCAAGAAACATTAAAAATGTTTGTGCATATATTTGTGTCCGTATATGTTGACACTTTAACTAAAATATTTAAATAGAAGTATTGATAAAATTATGCATGATGCCTTTGCACTAAAATTATCTGATTTATGATCTGTACCAAAAACTTTAATCCATTTATGCCTTTAAGGTTAAAAAACTCGAAACTTTACATGAAATTACTGTATGTCAGGTAAAAAAAATATAATAAATAATTATTTGAAGTAAGGGGTATTCCAAAAATGGAACAGTAGGCATTAATGGGTTAAAAATACATCATAAAAAAGTTGGTCTCATTCTACAATTAGCAGAAGAATTGATCTCATAAAAAAATTTTAAATTAAACAAAGTTAAACATATAGACCAAGTGTTAGGAGCATAAAACTTACTAATGTTAACGACCCACTTAAAGCAAAACTTAGGCTATTTTGGGATGGACCTCGTAATTTTGAACTGCAGTCAGATGATGAGAGCGACACCTGGGATGGTACCTCCCTCTCCAATTTTTCACCACAACAATGGGAGGAAATTTTCAATAAAGGATTTAAAGTGTACAAATCACGCTTACACAGCAGTTCCTCGGTGAAATTGGATCTCAAATCTGGAAATATCGGATAATGAAAACGAGGACTTAATCACCAGCATAATGTGGCCCATCCTTGCTTATAAAATCGTACAATAAATGGCAATAGATGGCAAGAATGTTTTTATTCTCATGATCTCCCACCATTTGAGCGTTTTATACTTGAAAGCATAAGGCAGAAACCCGAGTTCATATATTGAACGCATTTTATTCCGCCGATTGTGACCAAAATATGATATAGAGCTCGAGTTAAGTAGTAATATAACAAACCAAATTTCCTTTATCTAAATCTAAACTTTTTTTGTTACACGCGAAATATGCGAAGAGTAAGTATTTTAAAAGTTTTGAAAATTCTAATTTGTGATTTTTAATAGATCTTTGTGTTGTAGATAGAACGGATGTTGGAGAAGTCTCAAATACAAGAATGCAAAACTTCGAATATTTGCTTCTAAAAAGTATCAAAAGTATTTTTTTTAAGATCTTTGCCAAGGTGCGTGGTATTTTCTACCAGAATGTTATTTGGTTTATCTGTGACAATCGTATACAAACTATTGTTGACAAAATAACAGCCTGGTAAACTGTCATATCTTCTGATATTTAAACCATACTAATTAATACGTGGTTTGAAAAGATATATTATATTCCAGTGATGGGGAAACTACGGCCCGCGGGCCAAGTCCGGCCCGCGGAAAGGTTTAATCCGGCCCGTTTAAGAGTGCCGTCCTGAGAATGTTCTTGAGTGTGAGAATGAATGTGAGAATTTTCCAAGAATACAATCTTTAAAATTCACTATATCAAACAATAAGATAAAAAAAAACGAAATTAATTTGAGAAAACTATTTTCAGAATTTGAAAGGGGATTTCAGGACTTGAGAAAAATGGAACCAGAGTTTAGTATTTTTGCGACCCCATTCAATGTTAATTACGAAGAAATCGATGCAAAATTTCAACTTGAGTTAGTAGAACTGAACTGTAATACTCTCTTGAAACAAACTTTTCATACAGTGCCATTACTAGAATTTTATAAAAATTTAAGTCTAGATAATTTCCCAAATCTAATTACTCATGCAATGAAGATAATGACAATGTTCGGCTCATCTTATATATGCGAGCAAATCTTTTGAACAATGAAGCTTAGGAAAACTTCTTTAAGAAACAGAGTTACAGATGAGCACCTTTCATCAGTTTTTAGAATTTCTGCTTCGCAAATGGAGCCGGACTATGATGAAATTTTGATAAAACAGTCTCAATTTCATTTTTCTCATGCACCAGTAATGACACCAGAAAATAAAGTGATAATACTTCAGATCAAGAACTACACTAAATTCATTTTATATTTTGTGCTTATAATTTTCTTACCTTTTGTTTTTTTACTATTAAAATAATAAGTGTATGTAATAATATATGTATATGCTTATAGAACACATAAATGTTTTAACGATTAAGCATTATTCTTTGGCCCGCTACGATCGTCTAGTTATTACAAATGGCCCGTCTTAAAAAAAGTTTCCCCACCACTGTTATATTCTAACGAACCGAAAAAATGAAATCTTTGCACAGTGCCTCGGAATTCAATGGATTTATTACCAGGAAAGGAATAGCACTATTTAAAGAGCAAATAGATCACGTTTCCGAAGTTAACTTTGTACCAAATGATGATGATGATGATGATTTGCACGTCAGACGGTTCACGTCCTCTTTTGTTAGAAATGTCTTTGATCTTCTTCCCATTAATAAGCTCAATTTCTGGAATATCTCAGAATTAATGACCAAAAGCTGAGTTTGAGAAATGTAGAGTATTACCATTTCGACAGTAAAATGAATGTAGTTCACATTCGAACACACATCGAACCATCCGCCTTACCTTCGATAAAATTCGAAATTAATACGGATATATTTTTCAGATGCTATAACTTGTTATATTTAATTTTATTTATTTATCTATTTATGTTTTATTGTTATCACTTTTACTTGAACTAGGACTTTGCTAGACTTTTGATAAGTGTACTTTGTTCAAAATTCAAAAGAAATTAAAACACTTCGAGTGAAAATTATATAAAAAAATTTCATCTGTTTAATTTAGAATATTTTCAACACTTTTCTCTTAAAGATAATTCTAAAAATGGGTTTTTAAAACTCAGGGAATTTTGAAGTGTGAGGATTCGTCGAAATCTCGTGTTAATAATTTTCGATGATTGCGATATTTTGCATATTTCGTACACCAGAATGTAAAATAACCATAACAGGATGTTCTAAAGACTTTTTATATACTTCATATATTCACCGATTTTAACCCTTAATTACCGACGTGTGGTCTGTGAGACCACTAGCGATGGATTTTCCCTTACATATATTCTACTTTTAGCTCAGTTTAATGGATTGCCCCTGAAGCTTCCTGTTTTATTACCTTCAATACATGTGCACTTTTTCAACCGATTTCAGAAGATGGTTTTTAAAAATGATTCAGTTATTTTTTTAAAGACTTCACTCAGACCACTCCTCCCCGTTAGTGTCCCAGTGAAAAACAAGGCTTAGCAGATGGAACGAAAATTTGGGACCCGAAATATCATCCAATTTTCTGATTCTATTATGAAGCAATGTCACAGACACTTTTAAATAGAATATAAAGCGATTTTAATCAGGGATAATTGTACAGAAGAGATTTTCGATGAAAGTTCGCATTCCACTGATTCTGATACGCATGTACAAAAATAATTTTTCTAGTGATAATGTTTTTTGAAAAATTTATCAAATATATTAATATAGCAATAGATATATATGCAGAATTTACAGGTTAATTTTTATAATAGTTCGCAACTTGTAGGTTTAAAATGTCCTAGAAAACCGCGTTAAGAAAGTCTTACAAGCCGATAATAAAAGGGCTAATTTTATCCATTTTCAATTTTTTTTTCACTTAATTGTTGAATTTTTCGTTATATAGTTGATATAGAGGAAAATACCCGTCTATATACCTTGATATAGAGGGAAAATAAATATGATTTAAAAAATATGAAGTAATATGTTTTTTCAGGAACATTATTTTTGTTACATGTAATTTGAGAAGAAAATGTAAGTTCCATCGCATTTTATTTTCTCAGTGATTAAATATTTTGAAAAATTTCGAAAACATTTATATAGCAATAAAAATGTCTGCAAAAATATGTAGGCTGATTTTCAATCTAATACTTTCATTAAAAAAATCATTCGAATGGAAAGAAGATAATGTCTCTTAGATCGCAGCTGTCCAGTTACGTCCAAAATTTTCATCTCCAAAGTTAATGGTTATATATGTATTATATTTTAGATGACATATCAATTGCATATATCTGTCTACTCCTGTGCAAGAAATCGCGTTTGCT
Organism: Argiope trifasciata; assembly: GCA_026543055.1. Classification (NCBI taxonomy): domain Eukaryota; kingdom Metazoa; phylum Arthropoda; class Arachnida; order Araneae; family Araneidae; genus Argiope; species Argiope trifasciata. The sequence continues at coordinate 4,646,737 of JAPMOQ010001131.1, read as the reverse complement.
GACGTAGAAAATTATCAAATTAATGAAATCTGTAATGTAATTTTTAGGAATTGATAACATTTTGTTCCATCAGATCTTTGGGCTACAAAACTAAACTCAAAATGAGTACACTGGCAAGTTTTTGAGCTGAAATTAATGAGAGTTAGCTGAATATTGAAAAACCAATTGTTTTTAATCGAAATATCCTTTTAGAAGTGCAGAAATAAAAATGAATAGCATAGAAGCTTAAAATTTCGATGATGACGTTCCAGAAAAAGATGTAAAAAAATATCTCAAAATCAGTTACAGGAAAAATACTTAAAGTGAATGCATGATTCAATTATAGTGTTTTAATAAATAAATCGTTATAAAAAATTATTAGTTATGACCATTAAATGAATGTAGTAGCAAATACCTAAATATCAATTTAATTGTTGCTTCTTGTTTGTACTGACTGTCACATCCTGTTTCAATGCATAGGGTCGACCCCTATATCCTGTTAAAAAAGTACTCGACTTTGACAATCCTAGTTATACAGAGTAGACGTGCATTTACTTTCCTTGTAATTGTTAATCGTAATAAATTAATTTGTATACTTAATGTGAATTAAGTTCATTCTTCTCGAATTGCTCACTGCGCGAAGTTATTACTTGCTCGCATATCTCCAGAGTTGGGCCTAATGCTACGATAACACTCCTAATCAATTTTACATGATGTGTCTTACTATTTATTATTTGAATCTGCCCCATTTAATTTTTCATGCTCTCCTTAGTATTTCGTACAAATTTCAAATTACTTCGTACAAATTTTAAATATAAACATCCTGTTTATAAATTTTAAATAATTTTAAACATTTTATTCTGAATATGAGGTTTTGTTATCTGTGTGCATATTAATTTAACAAATGAAACATAAGAGAAAACTAATATAAACGCATAAATATTATTTTAAGGTTTTTCGCATTACCATGCTATGTTTTAAAATAAATTTCAGAATGTAAATGAAATATAATTCAGCGAAAATTGAAATCCATTCTAGTTAATAAAAGAATTTGAAAATTTATGATTTTACTTTCATTTCTTAACTTAGTAAAATATCAAGAGAAATTAAAATAAATTATTCACAATTATTATTCTTTATTTAAAAAAACACGACTTCTTTTCATAATTTTTTGACTAAATAAATAGAAAATTTGTTCAACCAATTGCCTCCATTGAAAAAATAAAGTTCTTAAGGTTGACTTAAATAATTTAAATAATATGGTCTGACATACTATACTTCAATTCTTATTTCGTAGCTTTAATTGCAGAAAATGTATTAGTTTTTTGTTTTGTTTTGTTTTCCTAAAGAAATATTTTGTTAATCGAAAGAATTTTAACTATCTTTCTAAAAAGACTTTTCTCCCAAACGGGATGAGAAAAATATTTAGAGAATAATTTTGTTTGCCTTTAATTATTTTAAACCCGTATTGTTATTCTGACGTGTGAATCAATTATCTTCCGCTAATTAGAATTTGGTTTTTCTTATTAAATATTCTAATAATCATTTAATTTTTTCTGTCCTTTTATTTAAAAAAATCAAATATTAAAAAATATATTTTAAAACTGACCACAAGAATTTCTTAAACAGTTAGTCAAATGAATATCTTTTGAGTTAATTAATAATATGAGATGTGCAATGGTTGAAATGTTTTTGTTGTTGTTGTACAAAATATGCAACTTGTCAAAGGAGGTCCTTTGGTTTAGTTCGGAGAGAAGTGAATTTGTTAAATTATTTTAAATAGTACACCTTTGTGTTATTTTTCTGTCTTAGTTCATAATTTTGTTTTGTTTTATTGATTTAGTTTGTTACGCCTTTTAGTTGTTGTGTTAACATGCTCACCTACTTATACACAGACAGGCTTCTTACTCACATATTTCGTGGAAATTGGAATAGAAATTTACAAATCTCATGCAAAAGCCACATCAAATCAATTTTGCTTATTTTTTCTGTTACTGAATTCTCAGATATACAAACATAATTAAACAAGAAGGAGTGGTTCCTTCTAAACTCATGCATAATTTTTATGAAGATAATATCTCCACCGAAACCAACGTGAATGTAGAGCATCTCGTGGAAGATCGTAAGAGCAACGAAGTGCTCAGATTTTCATTTTCAAAGGCTCATAAGTAAGTATTTTAAATTTCAAGTGTGATGATGTATGCATTTTAAACTTTGTTTCTACTGATTGAAACTTTAGACATAGAACTGCAGTTTTAGTGGCAAAATTATATAGTAACTTTCATTTTTTCGAAGCCGTTGTGAGTTTGAATTGTCACGTTTTCAGGAATAGAAATGTATAATACTGTTGATTTTTCGATAGTTTAATATCAAAATTTAGAACATACAGCTTATAACTTTAAACGAGCAATTCTTGTATATCAGTATATTACTTGCATCTCGAAAAACGTTTAACGATTTGGATCAAATTTTATATTTTATCTATATAAAACATATAATATTTACATAAGACATTATTTATATAAGACATATAATCATATTCAACTTCGAAGCTTGTGTAGTGCAGTATAATGGTTCAGAACAATATGAATGACGCAAGTGTTAGAGGTCTGTTCTACTAGAGCTTTTTGCTTCTATTTTTTAATTGCATATTTATGATTGATATTTTTGCTTTTTCCGTTTATCAATTGTAGCATCTTTCGTAAAAAACACGATTTTACTTTAAAGTATTTTTTTGTAATGAAGTATTAGAATATTTTTCTATCTGCATATAGCGTTATCTCGGGTATGCTATTACCATGTGTGAACTCAATTCAAAAATATAAGTAAAGATAAAATGAATACTGTAATACAGCAGATTGCTTCGAATAACATATTAAACTAAATGTATTCTTGTTTTATTAAAAAAAAATTAAGTAGTTAGATCATATTCAGGTAAGGTTGAAAGATATTCATGTGCAGTGATTAGTATGCGAAATATTTCTCCGAAATCAGTACCTAAATATTTTATTCGAAAAAACATTATTTCACAAACAACTGCCAAGTGAAGCTTCATCTTCCAGATATTCTATAATTTATATTTAAAACTCTCCAGAAAATTTTAATTATCTTTCCATTTAATATTATACTGTATTTACTTACATTTGGAAAAATATGCGAACCGAACGAGCTCAAAATTTGACAGAATCGGAATTTGTTTTAAAGATCAAATGCCAAATTCAATCCCTCTAGATCAAAGTATTTTATTTATATCTTGTATAGAGACACCCCAACTGACCCAGTAATTAAAAACATAAATTAAACCTGAAAAAGGAAAAAAAAATATATATCTTCAAGCTGTAAGGGAAAGGTAGATCATTTTACATCTAAGTTAGTATTTGGCAAAATAAATTTCTGATGTTAGAAAAGTCAAAGATAGGGCTTGAAAATCTTTTTTCAGACATATTAAAAAGATATTGCAGTTATCAGAAAACTTTGAATACAAAACTTGTTTGTCTTAAAGAGATCCTTATTTGGTGCCCTTAGGGTTGATTTTATTTATTTTCTTATCTTAAACATGAAGAAAGTTATAGGGAAATAAAAATTTCAATCCCATCCGACCATCCATCGCTCTCCCTTTGAGCTTAGTAAAGTTATAAGCACATCTGAGGCTTTTACAGTTTTTAAAACTTATTCTAAGCCAGTTAAAATCCAAGCAAAATTATTCGAATTATTCTGTTCACAAGATAACAGGGACAAAACGTTATACTCATATTATATATACTTTTGAACCAAACTTGGTTTTGGGTATTAGAGATCATAATCAGTAAAAAACGAAGAAATTTACGTTTTCTGGAGAATCATGCCAATAAGTAATCTTCATATAGGAATCTACCTAACTTCATCAAAACTTTGGTATTTAAGCATTTAACCATTGCAATATTTTCTACATTTCGCATGCAAGAGAATAAAAATTATTTGCAAAAGTAAGAAAATGTGTTACCTACATACCTCCCTTATTAATCCCACCCCGATATCCCAAATATATCCTTTCTTAGTCTCTTCCACCCTGCGTACCGCACTCAGCTGAATAATTCTCAGACAGTAGAGTTGCAATCGATCCAGTGGCTGAACAGTAGAGAAAAAGGGGGCCACATGCTGGGCTATTTCTCGCATGGTTGCTTCACAGGATGCGGGAAGGCAGATCTCTTTTATCAGCTGAGCCCTTTTCCGCCGGGCCCTTCGTCGCGTGAACTTCTTGAAAAGTTAAAAAGCTATAAAACGCACCCATCCCTCACTATAAGGCATTCCCTTCGACTCCATTTCTTTGTCTGTTGCTTCTCTAATCTCTTCGGGTAGTGGAATAAAATTCAGCAAGTGGGTAATGCGATGAAGGCAGACTGCTGTTCTTTTTGTATTAATATGTCTCTTTTTTCCTCCTTTTGTTTTATCTCGAATGTGTGCTTTAAAATTTTGGATTAAACATGTTTTTCTTCATTGTTAAATCAGATGTAAAAGTTGTTTTATATATGTTACTGTGAGAGACCGAAATTGGAGAATGTCGACATTCGCTGGTGAATGTCAACACATACCAAAAACGTTGGTGAAAGACCGTACAATTGATTACATTTCTTGCACTTTCGGACTATCGCCGGTATATGTCGACAATCACAGACAAGCTTTGGTGGAATTTGAAAAGATGATTAAAGAGCTCGAAAAGGAGATAACAGAAGGCAACGTCAACAAAGAGGTGCGGCCTAGAGCACGTTGTGTTTTGCTGGAACACAAGGTCAACAGAGAGGCGAAATTGCAAATCTGCATTTCTCCTCTCCGGATACGGAGAGATGAAACGCATATTCAAGATTCACCATTAGTGCATTGTGGATGTCGACATTTGCCGGTGTAGGTGAGAAATGAGGATATCTAGCAAATATTTCGGACATACACCAAGCGACTACGTGAATGTTGACATTCACCAGCGAATGTCGACATTCTCCAGATTTCGGACTTTCACGGTAACATATATAGTCTATGAAATATAGATGCATAAATGAATTAATAAAAAGAATTGAAACTTTTAATAGTAAAGGATTTTACTATTAAATTGTTTACTTACAGTCAAACTTTGTTTAACGAGCACCTCGCATAACGATTGCTTCGCATAAAGAGACGATCACTTGGTATAACGATTTATTCTCATAATGAGTACTTGATATAACGATTGATTCTCATTACGAGCACTTGGCATAACGATTTGTTCTCATAATGAGCATCTGGCATAACGTTTGGTTCTTATAACGAGCATCTGGCATAACGGTTGATTCTCATAATGGACTAACAAAAGGGAAAAAGTGATTGGAATAACTAGCAATATTTCTGGTAACGATGCCATGATGTCACATGAGCGAGAGACTCTTTACGATTGATTCTCCTAATGAGGCATGACGACTGATTTTCATAACGAGCATCTGACACAACAACTGATTCTCATAACGAGCATCAGACAAAACAATTCTCAAAACCATCATCTGGCATGAAGATTGATTCTAATAATGGAGTAACAGAGTGAAAAAAAATGGCCGAGGTAAAGAGTAATGTTTCGCATAACAAACGATAAGGAAACACCAGATAGTTACATGGAGTTACTTGCATCAGTCTGTGTTGATCACTTGTTTGAGCAGAGTCCTTAGGTCCATCCTGGCTAAATAGTGATGTCGAGCGAGATTTCGAAGATTTTGAGAAGTATTGTGGAGCCGTAATAGTTGAAATTTCGTCTTTGGCCATGATTATGCTACTAGAATTGGACAGCAATGGCATTTTTGAGACAGTTGAATAATGTTGCCAGAACTATTGAAAAATGTATTGATCTGAATTCAGTGTGGCATAAAAAAGCTCAGGTGGCGAATTTTTCAGAAGAAAAGGAAATAATACCCAACTGAACTGTAAAAGGGGAAGTGAGGTAAATACTTACGTGGGAAGTTATAGCATAATACCTTGAAAAGCTACATCTTTATGAAGAGATAGCCACATAAATTACAAATTAATTTAAAGGCATTGCTGTACCACATTTTTGCTACATTTGGTAGCGTAGACAAAGACATGTTATTGGAAGAGAAAGTTAGGTTAACATCATTAAAATGTAAAATATTTGGACTTAAAAATGCATAAAACTTAACTTATTACAAATATAAGACAAGAATCCCAGGACTGTTTTCTTAAGATTTCGTACACACTAGAAGTCTTTTTTTAAAAAATAACTTTAGAAATCTTTTTTTACAGTATATCATTAATATGTATTTAAACTCATTTTAGTGAGGAAAAACCATACAGCACTAATTATAAATTAATTTATATTTAATGAGCTGATAAGCATATTTGTTGAAACATGATATCTTACACTCTAATTTGTACATACACACAATCCTAGTATGAAATTATGCCTAATATTAATCTTAATGTTGTCTGCCTCCATCAAGTTATAGAAATATATAATATTTTTAACAATTTTGTCATCGATGAAGTGAGATTTTTGTTGTAATTTTAACATTCAAATAGTAATTAAACATTTCTACAAATATATGATTGAAGTACAAAACATTCACTGTCTCATGCAGATTATTTCGATATATAAATCATTATTTTTTAGTTAATTTCTTGTTGAGTTATGATTATTTGAATGGAGCAACATAGTGGAAAAATATCATTCTTCATAAAATGAATTTCACTAAAAACTCTAATTTCGTTTTTTTTAAAAAGTACCTCAAGAAAAGTCCTATTAGCTAGAGAAATATTCCCACTATTGACAACATCCTGGTATCGTTTGAAAGCTAAAGGATCACAAAACGTTTAGAAGCAATAAAACAATATTCAATATTTTGAATCATTTTTGAAGTCTCGTGTACGTACATCTTAATCCACAGGAAAGAAATTACAGGATTCATAGGTATGGATATTGAAGTAAGTGTTTTATTTCACTTACTCTTCTACTAAATAAAACAAAAGAAATTACTGCAATCTTCAAAGAATTCGAACTCGAGATTTAGCTGAATCATCACGTTAAAGACTTCTTCGAGTAAAAACAAAATGCCTATATGTCACCTTTTAAAGATGGTAATTTAAAATACTTTGAGTTAGATGAAATGGGTTACGACAATTTTATTATGAATGTGAAAATTTGGCAAAATTTTAATGAAATACATTTAAAGGAAGAATATCGATCAGGTTGGCCGAATATAACTTAATAAAATAAATACAAAACCTAATGAATTACAAAAAATGGTACATATTTGAAACCCTTAAAATATAGTAATTGTTAATCAAGTTAACAAGATATTTATAATAAATAAAGAGCGAGCTAAATAAAAAATTGGTACACATTTGAAGCCCTTAAAATGTGGTAATTTTAAACGTAAATCAAATTTAAAGCCAAATCTGTAAAAGAATTGATTGTAAATTTGATAAAACACCTGTAGCAGAAGGGCTCGTACAATATATGTAAGAAGAAAGCATGAAAATAAAAGAGAGAAGCCTGCTAATATTAAAAGAAAGATGTTAAAACAGATAGCAGTTGAAAAGTCATAATGTTAATGGTAGTCAAGCATAATCATGCCTTTTTTAAAATAATCAAAACCAAGATTTTTCTTAATCCATATTACAAACATCTAAGGAGTAACAGTCATAAATCTACCAACCACAACCTGTAATACTTGGTATTGACAATATTGGTGTAGGAACCCAGTACTGCCACAGATTAATCATGCTATTTGTGCGGGAACATCATTGAATCCATAATTCATCAATTGTAGCATTTCAAACCCACGCATATGTTGATATATCTCTATAAAAGACCTTCATCATGATTCCCTTTCATCTATATCATTTCATCTTTCATCATGCTTCCCAAACAACAAGGTTTATAAGGGTATAGCAAAATATAAACTGTTATTCTTCACAATTAATATCATGAATATGGACTAACGCAGTTGTGTACAAAAATTATCTGCTACTTATTGATCACTTCTAATTTTACACAGGGCGATAGCACTATATCAATATCTTAACCTTGTATATAATCTCTTCACCAAATTTCAAATAATCATTTAGAATAAACGATGAGTACTCCAAGATAACACACTATTCGTTTGATATAAAATCTTAAATCATCCCATAATAAATTTATATATATAAACATATTATATATATAAACATATAAATTTATTATATAAACATCAATTTATATATATAAACATATAAATTTTTCGTATATGAAATACACAAAGAGAAAATATAATGTTAACGTCGAAATCCTAGAACAAGAAAATTTAGCGAATCTTTACGTTTCAAGCATAATTAAACACGAAAAACAGATTTTTTGAATTGATCCTTCGGTCCCGTGTGTGAATACGATAATTCAAGCATACTTTGAATTGTTAGAACAAATTTGGTATATTGAATTTACAGCACATTTATAGATAGTATGTCTGTCCGACTGCCGAAATGTTTTGAAACATAATCAACACCAAAATAAAAAGCCAGATCAATAATATTTAATATACAAATTTAAATCTAATATGCAGAATTTCAAAAAAATCCTGAGTCTGATCTACCAAATATTTCACCATCTGTCAGTAAGTAATTTTGTAAGACATTCTTTGAGTGCACTTACATAACTTATCTGTCCCTTAAATTAATTTTGGCGAACGCCTCTAACAGACAAAGCACACACTGAAGGTATTCAATCAATAACACTTAAAAAAAGGTGGAAGATTTTCAAGTGATATCTAAGTAACTCGGACAGGCTTCGTTTAATTGGAAATTGTGGTCTTCCCATATTGATAGATTTAGCGAGTGTAAATTGTAAAGAATGATTGTCAAAATTTTAAACATGAATCTATTAACTAGAAAAATTTAGATTTAGTGAATGTAAAAATGTAAAGATGATCAAAATCTTAAATATGAATCTTTAAATGGAAAAAATATGGAAGATTTGATAAACAGAAAAATTCAAACCTAAACAATATATTTATTAAATCGCAATCAAACTGGCAAAAATGAAATCCATATCTGACTCGCAAACAGCAGCGTTTGATGTACTTTGGAATCAAATTGAAGTTTCTTTCACTGGCAATTTAACATCTAAAATTTCAGAGCACATTTTGGAAATTCGAAGAAAATCGGAACCTTCCTTCCTTCCTCCGACACTTTCTGCAAAGCATTTTGAATACAAAACAAAGGGGACATTCGATAAAATCAATCCCCTTGCATATGCGGTAGAGAGTATAAAAAAGATGTTAAAAGGAAAATAAAAAAAAGTCTTTGAAAGAAACATTGAAAAGCGTGGAAAGAACAAAAAAAAATCGTTCTCCTCATTTTAGAATCAGTCTTTGAGTCCTTCTTTTTCTATTTTAGACTGAATGTCCCACGTTTTTATTTCAAGTAAGTGAAAGAAGATGAATTTTTTTCTTAACTTCGAAGTTCACTAGTCGAGGAAAAAAAGGGATATTTGTCCACTGCCCTCAAAAAATATTAAGAAATTAAGTGGAAGTTTAAAAAGATATCTTTTTTTTTCTCGGCAAGTGTTGATTTCTTTATTTAATGAAACTGTACCTTCATATTTTTTATAACTTTCTCAACATTTTTTATATGCCCTGCAGGAATTAAGAATAACAAACCTCGTAGCTTAGGATCAAAATGAAGTAATTTCTTCACTCTCATTATTTAAATATTTGCATGACAAATGTTTTTATTTTTAATCTTTTATTAGTCAGACACTATTGTCAAACATTTAAATGTTTATCCCTGATTTTTAAGAATTTGACACCAGAAAATAGTTTTTTTGCAAAATTATTATTCACAGACTTTTATGTACTAGAACATGAAAATTTTGATCGAGATGTGATGCATATTCCTAAGAAATTCTCTGTATCTTAGCACAGAATATAGTGTTACAGAAATAATAAAGGTTGTTTAATGAATGCCGAATCAAAGACCATGACCTTGACGAGCATTGGGCGACTTGGATGATTGGCAACGAATTTAATTTCTATAGAGATGAAAGTAAAGAATCTGAAAAATTCGAGAATCTTAGATATTTTCGCCAGTACTGTAGTTCCACTGTTTGTTCTAGAACATTCGATGCCCTGTCATGGAACCGTTTGAAGTGGAAATTAGTTAGAAGTTGTAAGGAGTCAAGTAAGTAGAAAAATCGAGAGAGGGATAGTAGACTGAAAGTAATCTTTAGAATGTTGATCTTTAGCAAGTTTTCTTTAGACATTTAGACTGTTGCATTTGTTATTAGCGATTTACTATTCTTTCGCTTCCGTTGAAGTTTTTAAAGATTTAATTTTTTAACTGCTGTTTTCTACAAGTTGTATTTTGTGTACGCTTCATCTGTATTTTATTATCAGTGTGTTTTTTTTGTAGTTTGTTTCATGTAAGCATCATCATCCCAAATTGAGTCGTTGCTTTTATCGTGAATCAAGTATGAATTTAAAAAAAATTCCGTAGTAACATATAGCTTCTATTATAGAATACCATTTCTCTACCATTCTAATCATATGATTGAAAATATATTTGCAGATATTCTTCAGGGAATACAAATCAATGGTCACGACCTTCCGACATCTAGTGAATTGTCTAGAAAAAAAAAAGATTTTGAATGATGCAAGAATTAAGGCCCTATTTTTCTTAGGAAACAAAATCTGAAGATTCTTTTCAAAAATTCAATGTAAGCTTATGCCCTGTTTGAAAGTAGTATACACAAAATATGTATCGTAGTAGGAATAATTAATATTTTGAATTCTCAGTGCTATCGGTAGTGCTGTTATTAATATGCTATTAAAAACTTCAAGACAAGTTATGTTAATTTCTTGAAGTGCTATTTTATGATAAATCAACAGCACAGTCAGTTATGGGTTTGATAATTCTACTTCGTCGTTTTAGAAATCTTTATAGAATGAAATGTGTTTATTATTTAATTTATCAAATATTTTAATAACATATTTTCAGACACAATGTTCGTAAATGGAACGCTTTACTCGATAGTTTTTGTGAGCAAGATAACTAAAATAATTTGTATAGGGCTTGAATTGACTTGGTATATATATGCTACTCTATTTGATGGCATATATTTGGTAATTATAAGAGTGAATTAATTCTCTCATTCCTGTGATCATTCTAGTTCATTACCTGAGATTACTTGAATGCACTATTTTCTCTTTTAAAAATAACAAAACAATTCTATTTCTCCCAAAACTCCAATGACAGCATAGGTTCTTAAGGGGATTATATATAAATCAGGATGTAATTCAACAGTACTTGAATGCTAAGCAATTCGTATATTGCTTAATAACTTTTAAAAAATTTCCCTATACACCAAACCTATTTATTGCCCACACTCATTTCTAACAAATACAGCTCATACCAGGAAATTCAATCACATTTATTTAAAAGGGTAGAAAACCGCAAAGTAATCAGCCATTATGGACGTTTACTGTAGTTTTGTTGAAAAGGCGTCTTGAGCATTTTAGTATTGATAAATAAATGAAATTCTTTAAAAATAAAAATAAAAAAAGTATTTTCAGGAATGACCCTTAGTGAATGTTAGAAGAATTAACATTTTTAATTTCTCAATCCAATCCAATATTGTAAATAAAACCAATATAAATTCAACTTCTTTTAGTTATCATAAATTTGCCTGTCTACATGAACTGCTATTGTAATGAAAATATGTTTTTGTCTTTCTCAAGCCATTAAAATCTTTAAAAGTGATCTGAATATTGATCCATTTAAAAAATACAAAGTTGAGTAGTTGAATTTAAGTGATACCTAGTGCATTCCGATTTATTTGGCGAATTTCCTACTTGTGGTGATTTTCTTTGCTTTTTGCTATGATTTTCATATAACTTATGCTGAATGTGTTGTGAAATTGCTGCAATCCTACATTTTAAGTAACGTGTTGATAAAAATTGTAATTCAGAAACGCTACAGTTCATATATCATAATTCCAATTTAAAATATTGCTCAAAGTGCAATATAAAACTGTTAAAAGAAAATATTAAAAAGAGTCACAACTGATCCATAAAATAAGAAAACAATAAATCAGCATAAATATGAAACAAAAAAGACATTCTGAGTTCGTTGAAAATTTACTACAACCAAACATAAAGAAATGCGAAAATTAAAATCACATATCCAATTTTATTTCAAATTAAAGTTACCGATATTATCGTAATATAATAGGAGCATCGATAAGGTAAACAGCTGATGAAGAATATATTAAGAATCAAACTTTTTTCACTTTTTCAACATTATCAGAATACAACAAATTTAATTTCAAAAATACTAATGGTTGTATGGTATATGTAACTTCATGGTTACTTATATCATAAATAACTAGTTATTTAAATACAAATTGTTTATTAAACATTTGGTCTGCTTTAATTCCTGTCCTTGTGATGGATCTAAGTTTCAAACTTAAGCTAAACCATTCAAGTCTTAGGCTTACCACGATTGGTTCATAACTTACGAAATTGGATATGGAAAACTTGGATAAATACTGGCTTGCAACGAATGCGTTTATAATTAGAAGGATTTAAATCTTAGCTTACTTTGGTGTATTTACTTCTCTAGCAGTATAAATTCTAAAATGTCAGAAAACATTTCAAAATTTGAAGCAAATCGTGATATTTCGCAAAAAAGAATTTAGAACCCGCAAGCGGGGGAATAAACGATAAAATCAATCCTCTTATGTATGTGTGAAAACATATATAAAAAAGGTTTAGAAGAAAAGAAGTGCCTCTTTGAATAGAACACGGAAAATAGTAAAAGAGAATAAAGAGGATTGGCTTTCCGCATTTTAGAATTAGTTCTTCCGTTCTTTATTTTACTTTCATTCTAAAATGTTTTACTTACTTATTTCCCTGCACAAAAACATAAGAAAAGAAATAACATTTTTTTCTGTTCTAACTGGTACGCTTACTACCGTATGAAATGAATTAATTAAAGATTCTTGTAGAATTAAGTGACGACTTCAAAGGCATTCGTTTTTTGTTTATCTCTCTTTAAAATTCATAAAACTTCATTTAAAAAAAATGAAACTTTAATTCAAAAATTATGAAATTTTCCTTAAAAATTATATATTTCTTGAAATTGTCCCTTAAAAAACTTTTCTTAGCGATAAAAAAAATTCTACCACCTTCAGATATAATTGCAAAATTTGACTTTGGGATTTGTAAAAATCTTCACGTTTTGAACTTCGAAGTATATATTTTAGCACTTAATAATGTCCATATGTAAATATTTTGCTTCTTTATTCAGTTATTACAAAGTGCTGCTTTTCTGTCAAATAATTTATTTTGATCTAATAAGTAATAAAATTAATTTTTCCTTGATAATTTCTGAAATGAGTAATAAAATTAATTTTTCCTTGATAATTTCTGAAAAATTGTGCTGCAATGAATAATTTGTTCGTCTTGTAAAAATTTTTAAAAAATCATTATAATAATTTATGAATTGTGCATTCATTTTGAAATTTTGCTTTTAAAAAATGTATATATTTGCATAAATTTTGCCAATGCATTTCATAGGCATTCAAACAATTTTCATGGTTTCATCAAATATGTAATTACTTGATATAATACTACTCTAAATTAAGTGAAGAGAAGCGTTTGCTCATTTATGTGATTTGCATGAGGATTAGAAAGGCGAAATTACAATGTTAAAGAAGCAATGATAAGTTAATCGTTTGCCTAATTATCCCGAGTTATCTCGGGTTCGTATATATTGCAGTTAATTGTTATCGTGAGATTGCAAATTTTTTTCGGATACCATAAGTAGTTGGGAAGGGTTTTCTAAAGCTTGTTCAACTCTATTTTTGACTTGGAAGAAATCTCACTAAGGGTGAGCTTTTTACATTTTTTCTCAGAATAACTCGCCTCCTCCCCCCAAAGCAGCAGTCCTGGATAAGGAGTCTGTTTTTTCATTACCTTCAACCTTAACATGTGAGGGAATCAATTGAAAAAGTATGGTATGCCTGGCTGAAAATCCACAAGTCTATTTAAAATTTTTCAAGATTTAAAATGGCTATTGTAGTTTGGTCTCCAACAATACCCCGATTAGATGTGTTGAATTGAAGCTCGACAGTCAATCAAGATTTAGATTTCTTGGAAATGATAGTCCTAGTTTATTTTTATCGAACAATTAGACTACTTATGATGAATTTTCTTCAAAATATAACCCATTTATGCTTAAGGTTAAAAAACTGGAATTTTTGCATGAAATTCCTATATGTTAGGTAAAAAAAATATAATAAACATAACTTTTATGTGAGGGGTGTTCCAAAACTGGAACAGTAGGCATAAATGGGTTAATAGATGTTTGCAAATTTGATCTAAATTCTATTTACCGAATTTTAGATTTGTAACTGAAAACATTTATGAGTTATTGTTCTTGGAATATGAATTTTTTGTACTCGCAGAAGTCTAAAGCATAAATATTTTTCATACATAAGAGTAAGATATTTTTTGATAATTGCAATATTTAATCTATATTTCGTATTCCCTTAATTAAAACAGTTCAATTTCAAGTTTTCCCGAAATAAGTTACTTTTTAAAGATTTAAATAGCATCTGAATAAACGAAGATTCAGCCTTAGAATTAACTGTTCTTCAAATTTTGTAGCATATCAGTTTCAAAATTAACAGTTCCAGAAGTCTTGTGTTAAGAATATAGTTTTAACTCTAGTATGTATTAGTATATAGATTCTCTAAAAAAAAATTTCTATTCATTCGCAGTACAAACCACAACCACATGGACGAAAACAGCATTTTGGTTCATATTTGACTTGCAAACAAACACATCTAAAGTTTTTCACATTCAAATCTGAATTTGCTTCAGAATATATTTTTCCCCTTCTTTAGCTGGCTATTTTAGCTCCCGAAATTTCAGTACGCCTTTTTAAAGTCGAAGCATTCCAAGCAAATCGGAACCTTCCCTCACCAATTTCTGGGAAGCATTTAGAATCCGCAGCCAGGGAATATTCAATAAAATCAATCCTCTTATATATGCGCGTAGAAGTATGAAAAAGATTTAGAAGAAAACGAAAGTGCACCTTTGAATGGGAAGCTGAAATTGTGGAAGGGGAAAAAAGTTTAGAAAAAGAAAAAAAAGGCCTTTTTTTTTCAGAACCTGTTCTTGCACCATTTTCTCCTTTTTTATTCCACGCATGAAAGTGAAAGAAGGCGACAAGACATTTAATATTTTTTTCCACTTAGGATGTTTACTGGCCTATAAAACGGGATATTTGTTCTTAACTCTAAAAAAAACTGAGGCCTGCTTAAAAAGATATTTTTTTGCAGATAGTAGTGAATCTCTTTAATGAGGCTTTATTTGAGAAACACACATTAAATAGTTTTTTTTAAATTTTTCTTTAGAATTTCTTTATTTGAGGAGAAAGGGATACTTAGGAGTAATGCTCGTACACTATGACATATATGCCTTGTTTCAAGATTTAATACATTGTACTTACATAATAATCTTTCGCATTTAAGTCCATCAGTTCAATCAGTAAATTTAAAAATTTTAGAATTGTATTCAAAGCATTATTAAGAATATTTTTATATCTCCAAAGTGCCTTTTCAGACATTTTGCTAATATATAATATATTTATATTTAATATATATATATAT
>JAPMOQ010001131.1:4560938-4630994 GCA_026543055.1 Argiope trifasciata | reverse complement strand
TATAAATTTTGATTATAATAAAATTTAAAAAAAGAATACAGTTCTTCAATGGATTCTGAAACGATCACATTTTGTCTATTCCATTTCATAAAGAGATGAAACGCATAAATTTGAGCGAATTCTCGGTTTTTCGCCGTTGACCTTGGATTTCCCTCTCCATTAGATACTTTTTAGCTCAATTTATTTTCACGTGTGAGTGAAATCTCACACGTGCCAGAATCTGAGTGTCGTGTTCCTTCTGGCAGCATTTTATTTTAACTCAAGGTTTTGTAATAATGTTATTAGTTTTAAAAAGTTCAAGCTTTAAAAAATCCTTCAGGAGTGGGTAAGTAAAAAAAAATTATAATTTTAAAATTTAAAATTTAGCTTACTTTTTGTTGGAAACATAGGATTGCCAAATAAATTGATTCAAACGTGCATTTCTATGTTTTTAATTCTAAAGCATTTGTGCGCTAAAATCTTTACAAAATGGTGTAAATCACACAAATAGATTTCAGAGTTCTTATGTGTTCGAAATAATGCTGTATTATCATTTATATAAAGGCAGTTATAAAGTAGTATTAAAAACAAAGTGTGGTTCTAGAATTGCTGTGAAAGCCTTATTTATAGCCTAATTACTATAATAACTGTCGTTTTTCAAAAATATTAATGTGCCTTCTCAATATTTTTGGAAAGGAGTTTATATAATAACGAAGACTTATTAATAAGCGAGTAAAATTTGATTGATCGCAATGTAAAAAGGTATATTTTATTTGTTCTGTAGAATAAATAAAATAAAAAAAATAACCACTACATTATTGATTCTTTTTTAAAACAGAAATATATTAATTCTAGCTGTGCGAGTGTGATAAATTTAATTTTGGGAGAATCAACTATAAATGGCTACATAATCGGGTCTTTTTTCAAAATTAGCAATGATAAAGAAAATCATTCCAGGATTAGATAAGAACTTAGTGGCCAAATGAAGTAAACAAAATTGTAATAGTTCGGTTCTTCGAGTAAGAAACATCGATTTAAATTGAGAAACTTTTCTACCCCCTTGGGAAGACATTCAGAGGTGCTTGCTTTAAATATCAGAAACATATCGGCAAATGGCTTCCATTTTAGTTGACAGACTCATAGATGGGTAGACTAGTAAAGATCACTGCTGTAAAGAGGAAAGCGATTCTTTTTTTCGATCGTATGATGATTTACCTGTTAAGAAAAAGGGTTAATGGCATATATTTTTTGTGACAGAATAAAAGCGTTTTTCAAACATACAGTAATTCTCAAGAAGTTTCTCTTGTATTTTGGTGATGTAATTAAATGATATAATTACCCATGATTGTCTATATGGATGAGCAATCAGTCCGAAATTCAGGCGTCTTTTTCCCGATTACAAAAATTATTGCAAGATTCTGTTATAATTTTGCATATAGGGTTAGAATCAGGCACTAGAGAGCTGCGAGTGACAGCTGAGATAACACAAACAATTAGAACACTAAGTAAACAAATATCACTTCGGAGTTGGAAGAGCGCGTCCTGTGTAATATAGCGAGTTGTCCAATTCTGGTCTATGAAATTACTTATACTATTGTTGGTTATCTGTCAATGGATAGTGATCATAATTCTGGTAGAGTAATGATGTGTGCCCTCATTGATAGTAATTATTATATAAGTGTGCTATGCGTTTGGGTTGTGTTGCATTAAATTGCCATCCTTGCCGTATTGAACCTTTTGGGAGAAACAAAATGTATCAGTTATCTCTTATAACAATACAATCAAACAAAAAGAGTAATAGGAAAGTTAACAAAAGTTATTCCAATTTATAAATAACACTTCCGTTTGTATGTTTCAATGCGATCATTTTTAATAGTTGGTAGAAGGGTAAAGCGGCTTTTCTATTCGCCTAGCCTAGCATTATTAGGCTGTGTATTGTCTAGCATTAGGCACTGCATCTGTGATCTGCGAATACAGCAATATTATCAAATGGAGAAACAAAATGACGCATCTCCGTTCTTTATATGTAATGCAAAAATTGATTTTGGAAAGCAATGACTAATTCGAATTTGTGAATTAAAAAATACATTATTTTTTTTTCCATTCGGAAGTACCATTTTGATAACAATCATGTGTAAATTCGTGACATTTATCTTAGTTGGGATATCTGTTGACTAAAAATATAAAACCCTAAGCATTCCATTAAAAAAAGGTTTCGATATAATATTTATCGGCCCTTTAGGGAAGGAATTTTTGACTACAATATTAGTATTAGTATTAGTATTATGTAGACAAAGTTCATGAATTTCTGGATCGCAAAAATCTTTTTTTTTTTTTTTTCAAAATAGCGCTGAACAAAGATTCAAAAAACAACCCAATAATTCCAAAGCTAACTTTTTCTGCATTCAATCTATATACTTGTAGTGGAAGCTTTATAAGCCAGATAACATCCTCAAGACGGAGTGATAACATGACTTTTAGTCTTGTGATCATGTTATCTCTTATGTTACTTTTTCAAAACTTTTCCAACATGATTTCACTATTATTTTATCTCTTCAAAAGTTTCGAATGTGTTTGGTATAAACTGACTCCAAAACTTTTCGGAATTAAAAATTAAATCAAATGAGATGTGAAAAATAAGAAGAATTGTTTGGTAATGAAATAATGTGCATTTTTTCTTTATTTCTTAACGAGTAGATTTAGATTTTATCCCAAAATATAAGACATAGTTTTCATTTAATTTCTATTTTTGTAGATAGAAGTAATTAGTTTTATTTTTTGTATTTTTTTAAATTATTTTACAGAGAAGTTTCACATTAGAAGATAAGAATGTAAAGACATTTCCTGTACTTCAGCATTTCTTATATGCGCACAAAACAAATTTCGGATAGAAATTATTATGTTCTATTTTTCTAGATTTCAGGCTTGTTTATTTATTTTGGCTAAAAGCCAACATCTTGAAAGTGAGAAGCTAGGCTATAAACGCAGAATTTATTTTACCTTCTTCTGCGTCAATAAACTTTTAGGATGATCCGACTAGATGTGTTTGGAAAAATGCGATATCTTGCAGAAAATGTCAGATGTTTTTCCATCGAATTTATAAATCGTCTGCATGAAGTAGACCAGGATCTCCAGACAAGAATAACTTTAATTTTCGCCTCATAAAGGAGACATATATCCAAAATTTTAAAATATCGATACACAACTGTTTCTCCAAGTAGCTTTAGCGAATAAAACTTACTTCAGCTTATGAATATACAACATATTGAATTCAATAAAATCTTTTAGAAAAATAACGTTTACTCTTATAACGGCAAAACAAATATTGTGGGTATTCTAAAATATTATGAAGTAAAACTTTGGAACAGACTGATATAAATTCTAAATGTATGCAGAAAAAAAAAGTATATAAAAATACTAATTCGACAAAAATGTAAATTATTATTTCTCTCCCTATAAAAATAACCACTGATTTAACTGCAATTGTTCTGAATAATATTTTTAAAAAAATATATAAACATACTATTAATAGAGAAAAAAAGTAGATGGAACTTTCTTATTTTAAATGTTTCTTTTATTAGTTTTTAGTGCTTGGCTTATAAATTCATCAGAGCAAGAATTAAAAAACCTTCAAAATATATTATTTCAAATTTATTACAAAGTTTTCTAATTGAGTTCAAAATACAATAAAAGCAATAAGTTAACGGCATAAAGGGTTACTTTTTTATTATTTATAGTTAAAAGGTACATTCTGATGAGATAATATCTTAACCCTTGGATTTAAATTAGTTTCCGCAGAATTCTTGTGACATCCATATTTTAGCTTTTTTATCATATTGTAGCAATATGAATGGTTTAATCAATAATTATAGCTAAATACCATATAAATTGAAGTGTTTGTGACAGGAAAATAAGTTAACTAATTAGTTTATGCATAAAAATATTATAAGGTATTTTATTAAAAAAAACAAGATCAAACAAAGTCAGAATTAGTTAGATACAGAATATAGAATTGAATAGAGTTTCTAGAAATACAATAGTAAAATTCCATCTTTATAGGCATGGAATGAATAAAATATAAATGTCTATAAAACTTTTAAACGCGAATTTATTATAATTGCTTAGGAAAATCAAAAATATCTCTTTGCTTGTTGGAGAACATAAAATATTAGAAGAAATTTTTCCATAAAATATTTGCTTCCTGTATATAATTTCATTATTATCAAAAAATATTAAAAAGATTCTGTAAAATTTTTAATTTTAGCTGAGCTAACAAGGTGAAAACAAGAACGGTAAGTAAATAAATGTTCTTTAAATATGATGATAAACACAGTAAAAACTCCTTAAAAATATCAAAAGAAATTGAAAACTTGCCAAGAATAAATTTAGCTTTAAAAAAATTGCGCAGAACGAAATAAATTTATGCATTTAAAATTGCACATTAATTCAATGGTTGTTGACATTTTAAAATTGGCAATCCGAAGACTAACTATGATTAAACAATCTTGCCTTATCTATACTTATAATAAAGCTCAATGTGTGTGTGTGTGTGTGTGTTGGCGCTCTACAGGCCAGACCGTTGGACCTACAGCTACCAAATTTGGTACATGTATACCTTGGAGGTCCGGAATGTGCACTTCGGAGCTCTTTATTTGAACTTTTAATTAGAATTTTAATTAATTAAAATTTAAGCGAAATTTCGACGTTTTTCCGCTATAACTTTTGAAAATATTATCGCAGAAACATGATTTTTACATCAATTTAAAGATAAAAAAATTAGCTTTCCAACGGTATCAGTGTTTGTAATTTATAACCTAAGCTTCTTTTTTAACGAATTTTTAAAGAAATATTTTAACCATGTTTTTATCACGTGACTGGATAAAATAAAATAATGCCGGAAGTTCGAATAAAAAAAACTATCATCGTAAAATAAATCTAAAGTAATGCAACTTTCAGCACGTGACTGGATAAAACAAAAGAAGTATAAAATATGATATTTTCTTTGAAAAATAAATGCAAAGCAAAGGTTTCTACAATCGTTTGCAATATCTATATCATTAACTCAATAAATCTTCTTTATTTAAGGTAAACTTGATTGAATTTTGACAGGATATGCATTGAACTCCCGACTTAATGGCATATTTATGTAATCGTTTGCAATATCTGTATCATTAATTTAATACTTTTTTTCCCTTTCTCGCTTTTTTTTTAAAAACATATTTAATATTTTGGCAACATAATCGAATTTTTTTTTAATATTTTAGAAGCATAACCGATGTTTAAAACTGACTGATTTATAAAATTAAAGAATATTATTAGGAAAAGGTGTACTATTAGAACTTTCCGTCCGTCATCTTTAAGAAAATACTAATTTCAGGTCAATCAATGCCCGGAATTACTTCAAGGCTAATGAATATGTGATTTAATTGAAAATTTTAGAACGCTTTACTCATGGCGAACCAGCTGGTCATCAAAGGCGGCTAGTATAATATAGCATCATGGTTTTTATTTTAGGAGGACTTCAGTCAATATCATGTATCATTAACTTTTTATAACTTCAGAAGAAGAAAAAAATATTTGTGAGAACTCTTTTGAAAAATAATTAATTTTAGTTAAGATTTGAAATGATCGTTGACAAAGAACTTTGTAAAAACTTTCTTATACAAGAATTTGAAACAATTAATGATATCCATTTGAAGTTCAAAAGATATCTCCTTCAAATGATACTAGATGATATTCATATCTCCCCAATTTTCCCTCACAAAGCTATATTTAGAGATTTAGTTAATAAAAAACACAGGCATCATTCTAACGCCATGGAATCTACAGTAGCACTATCTCCCAAACATATTAAAGCATCCTAAATTGTTACAACAATCTCGTGAAATTTCTGAGTGAGTTTCAAATGCATTGGATTTTATTTTTAATACATTTTAACGAAGCTTTTTAGTGGAATGCTCTTTTCCAATTACTAAGAAATTATAATGCAATGGAATATATAAGAGCAAACCCTTCGGGATTCTTTTCTTTACAAGTAAAATAACATTCTATAATTTGTTAACAATTAATAATCTGTATAATTTCCATTTTATAATTTAAGTAAATGAATAAATAGCGTTTGTGTTTGGAAATTAAGTATCTTCAATACAATCTGCAAATAATGTATTACTTGGCAATTGTCAAGAATAGTTCTGTTGTTGCCTATGCACTCTTTTCTTTCTTTGCTTTGTAGTTGATCTGTTTTTATAAAAACAAAAATTTGAAAATATCGTTTCTGAATCTGTAATTTCTTTGTTAACTGCATACTTTGGGAATTGACATTGTTGTAATAAAAATATTTCAAAATCAAATTTCTATGAGTATAATAGTTTTTAAAATTCAGTTGTTTTTCATTTTAAAAGCATATAATTCAGACTTTTCATTATATTCCAGATTCATTAGAAATTCGACATCGTGTGTATTTGTGTATTCTTGAGTAAAATAAATGGCTGTATTAACACTTTTAAAATTAAATTTTTCAGTTCACACATTACAATTCCATAACAGTGACACTTACCTGGGGGAGTTTGAGAAAAAATCTCAAAATTTCAGATAATAATAATGAATTACATATTTATAATAATGAATTATATATTTATAATAAGGAATTATATAAATTAAGAAAGAAATAAATTAGAAGATTTGACCTTTAAATTATTTTAAAGTACATTTATAACAACTGTTGTTATTAAAAACATACACACCTAGTGGTCTACATTGTGAATGTTAGCTCATTTGTTATTAATTCAAAATTATCAATAGCAAAATTATCCAGATTTTGAATATGAATCATTTTTAAAAGCCAAATTAAAGAAAGATAAAAAAAAATGTGAATATTTCTAATAAATAACCATTAATTAGTTACATTATTTCCAAACTGTATTTCGCTTAGAATCACCGCGAGAATTATTTTAGATGTATATCAAAATTTTGCACAATTCTGACATCCTTTTAATTCAATTTTAATGAGTGAAAAACAACTCAACTGATCATAGAGGAAGAGCACTTATCTCGCCGTTGATTATAACTCGTAATAATTAGATAGCCAAATTTATTTTCCCTTACTATCTCTAATATGATAATTGACTTCTTTAACATTGTTAGATTTGGTTGATATAGGCATATTATTGGATATTGCCGACCACTCCGCAACCACTGAACGTATCAATATCGACAGGATTTGTTGTGGTCGACTGCTGAATAAATATTGTCCAACCTTACATTGACTGAACAGTCAAACTAACATTCCTTTCGGGGTAGTAAATAACAGTCTTTCTCCCCATATGCACTCTCTCAAACAGTTGGAATGAAACTATCAATCTTTAATATCCTATCCTTCAGTGTTTTGAGATTACCTGCTACCATCAGTACTGTACTTAAATCATTATTGACAATCTTCAAGTTCCTTCCTTAGCTCTGAGATCTCCATACATTCCATTAAATAGTGGTAAACCGTAGCATATTATTAGACTGAAAGACTTTTCACATGACCACAAAAATACTCGTATGCTAGATCTTAAACTTTAGTTTCATAATTATAAAATATGAATTATTGTAAGTATTATTTTATATCAGCGTTTTGCTTGCATATATGCCCCACAAAAGAAATCACGATAGTCTTAGTAATGTAAGAAATACGGAAAATATTAATAGTATTAGTCACACTTCCTGTCGATACTGCTACGTTCAGTGGTGGCGGGGTGATCGGCTGTATGCAAGAAGTATTAGTCGCATTGATTTTATAAACGCCTCATTTATGGAATTCTTAAGAAGAAGCTCGTCCCTGCATTTAGTAAAAAAATATTGTTAATGATAAAACATAACCAATTTTAATCCATGACGGTAACCTTGCCGGACATTAGGGATTTTCGAAGAAAGTTATTCACATAAGCATGAGTGATGATGAACAATTTGAAATGATAGGAACTCTAGGAAATGACTTTAAAGAACAGTCAAGTTATTTTAGTTATAATGAATGGATTCGTATGAATAATACTAATGTCACTGAAATGATCTTGTAATACTTTGAAAGACAGAAAGTCTCAAGGGTGGACATTATATGCTTTATTTAATGGCGTGTTTGTAGCAGCTAGGGAAAAAACTGTTTTTGAAGAGAAGCAACTTATTACAATAGATTTAAAAAAAGACATCTATTGTGTTTAAGAATGTATAATCCATCATATATCGATCTTATATTCTTTGTAAAATGTATTTGTAGTAGCCAGGAATAAAAATATTTTCGTAGATAAGCAGCTTATTACGATATACTTTAAAAAAAGAAATTATCCATTTTGTCTAAACAGAATACTTTAATGATATTTTGCTTTTTTAAATAAAATAATCTAAGAATATGCTTAATCATATTTCATTTTCATTGTTATACACATTATATTATATTAATAATAATTATTAATACTGAATATTCTACAATAAACGTATTTCCTCTATTTCTTCCATTTTTAGCTAATATTTTGATTCCATTATTATTTCAGGAAAATTTAGCTCAATTTATTAATAAAAACAATTTAAGAAAACGAAGAATTTTAATTCTATCTATTTTAATTTAAGTTTAAATCCATGAATAAAGCTATAATCTATAAAGCCCATATAACAATACAAAATAGCGAACATAGGAAGACAATATAAAATACACAGATTATTTTATTTTGAACAATTAAATTTAATTTATCTATTAAATATTTATTACAAATGTATTAAATATATTTATCATAAAATATAAGTAATGCTGAAAGCCTGTATTAAAATATTTCCTTCCGAAAACTATTCTTCTATAGTTCTATTTCGTATACGTGTATCAGCATGTTTAAAAAACAGCAACAACATGTATTTAAAATTCCATTATATATTTATAATAAATGTATAAAATATATAATATATTTATCATAAAATTTAAGTACTGCTCAGAGTTTGTCTTAAAATAATTCTATCTGAAAACTTTTCCTTTGTAGGTTTATTTCGTATACATATATCACCCTCTTTAAAAAAAACGCAAGAACGTGTGTTTAACTTATTTGGCTTTCTTTCATGTCGATAATATTTTATAACCGGTTTCGATGTCAAATAGCAAGAGAAGAAGCAATTACTTTGATAAATTGCTTCTTTTATTGCAACTTATATGGGAAACAAGCCAAAATTCAAATAGTTTGAAAACGACAGTAA
Organism: Argiope trifasciata; assembly: GCA_026543055.1. Classification (NCBI taxonomy): domain Eukaryota; kingdom Metazoa; phylum Arthropoda; class Arachnida; order Araneae; family Araneidae; genus Argiope; species Argiope trifasciata. The sequence goes on along the minus strand of JAPMOQ010001131.1, from coordinate 4,621,796 downwards.
AGACATCACAGAATCAATAGAAACTGCATTTTGAGCATTCAATAAAATTATGGTCTTAAGAAAAATGAAATATGCCTTCAAAACAAGCTTTTGATAAATGCTACAGAAAGGAAAGTTCAGAAAATCCGCTTATTAAATTGTTTTAAGTAGACGATGGTTTTTGAAATTCAATTCATTGTTATGAAAAAGAATTAAAATAGTATAATTATGTATAGTTATTGAAAATAGCACATGACAACAAAAGGAAGTTTTTCTTTGAAAAAGTAAAATTACTTTTTAATTTTAAACAAAAAAATACAGTGATAAAATCAGAAAAATCAGCATTCATTGAAGGATTAAGATATTGATCATTTTGAGGTATAAAAAACAGGCTTTATATATCCAATTGATCAAATGTGTTATTTGAAGTATAAATCGTATTTTAATGCACTATTAAAATTAACTTGATTTTTGTAGTCTGTTATTATTAGTCAGTAAAACACTTCTGACTCTTAAATACTTTAAACAAAACAAGCCTTTCTGTTCTATGAGTGACTGAGTTATGAAGTTTCAATTTCATTATTTTAAGATAATTATTGATTGACGAATTTTTTAGAAGGACTTAATAATAGTCATATAAAATCACCTAATATGATATTCAAAGCTTTTCAAAGTCAATTTTAGCCCCGAAAGTCATTATTATTATTAATATTTGAAACCTCAGCATTACAAGAATGTTTTAACAAGTATGATTAATACGATAATGGACTGTATCAAAATTCAGAAATTTTTGTTCCAGTGTATGTTTTGTAACAATAAATTTAAAAACAATGCCTTTATGTCAAATACTTTTCCTGCTTGAAACATCTGTCATCACATAGTCTTATTTTAAATCAACATTAGTTCTGTTTTGGGATGGATCTCGTCATTTTCATCTACAGTCAGATGGTAATAGTGACACCTGAGTTTTTATCCTGTCTCAAAACTTTCACACCACATCAGCGAGAGGAAATCTTATCACAAAATGCAATTAATGCGAATTCATTTATTAAAAAAATATTCAAAAAGTAGCAACTAAACGCCATTCCACTTAGTTTTCTTACATATATTTGTTCATTTTTATTTTAAGAAATAAAGAAGGTGTTTTTTTCTTAGTAAATGCTATAGTGGTGAGTGGTTTCTATTGAGAAAATTTCCATGGCCAATCCTGTTTAGGATATGTTTGAGATACATGTATTTTGATGACTTACTGTGTTCGAGAATGCACTTTAAATCTTTTTGTGAGAATTGCTCTCTCTCAGATGGTTGTTTTGATGATAACAAATAATATCAAGGAAGGTGGTCTGAGTAAAATCTTCATAAAGTGCATGGCTTTCATCAATTTCATCTGATGCGGCAATCTGTACATTAATATTCTCCGCAGCGTGGAGGTAGGATCTCTAATCCACTCTGCCGCCGAATGCTTGCTGATTCTCTCATGTCACAGGATGAAGCCAGAAGCGAATCTCCAGAAAGAATGGTGCAGAAAAGTTGCGCCGAATAGCCTTTCATGCGTAAGATCCACTCCACAGTAAACTATTCATAAATACCAAGACCTCTGCAGGGCTACACAATAGCTGAGAACAAAATGCCAATCGAAATCAGTCGAAATCATAACTACAAAAGTCCTTCAAAAGTGCAGTTCTCAAGAAGGGAAAAAAAACCACAGGACCCAGACGGACTCTACAGATTTTTACACTATAGTGATTGTTTATTTGTTGATACGTGTCACACAGATGTTCTCAGTGTAATTTATCAATCTCTTCTTTTTAGTTAGTATTCTCATTTCGCTGTATGTTTAACCCAAAATCAGCATTTGTTTAAATATTATTGTGCCCTCTATCTAATTATTAACTTATTAAAAAAGTGAATACAGCCGTGTAGGATTTGACACCAATGGGATTCTGTATGGAGATACCTTGATGGTTTGTCGTCTCTTTCTTTATTGTTTTTATCTCCTTCCTTTTTTTCTTTCCTTCCATTCTGTGCCCTTCCAACCGGTTAGATAGCTTAGTGTTATAGACACCGGGGGCACAGGATAGCGTTATGTTATGTCATTACATAGTAGTACCAGAACTACAAATACGTTCTTTCATTAATTTAGCTATATATGTTATGTTATGACATATGTCACTTTAGAAGGAAGTTGAAAGTTATCTATTAGCAGCTTAAGCTGAGTGAGCATCTCTTCTTTTTCCAATAGCGAAGGGCGAAGAAAATGACTCAGCTACTTCAAGCCCCACATTCGCCAGCACAACCCCTTTTAACAGGGGGGCCACAATCACCCATCTTACAGACAGAAAACAAAAGAACAACCAAGCCCGTATCGGGGCTCGAACCTGGGACACCCAAATCTCGGGGAAGACGCGCTATCCCTATGACATGAGGTCAAAAGCTATGTATGAATTATACAAAAAGTATATAAGAACAAAATATATTTCTAGACATTTCACGCACACATCTTTTATAAGTATCGATTTAATAAACGAGATCAAACAACAGAATTGCAGAATGAAGAAATAATATTGTGCAATAATAGAAAATCAAAAAAAAAATTATGAAAAAGAAAATGAAACGAGCTTTTGAACATTTCAATTGTACTATATAAACCAAAATATTATATGGGTTGCCATTTTGTTACAATATTCATTTTACCAGTTTTATAATATTATGTCCGACAATTCCCACAATTTATCCCACTATACATTTTCCGCCTAAAGGCAGAAAGTTCCTTTTTATATCCTCTCTAGATTTTACTAAATCTGTCTACTTACGGAAAATAATACCACAAAATTCTTTCAATTTCAAAATGAAAGAAAGGAAATATTTCGGAATCGGTAGCAACATTTATATTTTAAAGACTTTCCTAAAGTATATGAGATTTTCTATTACTTTACCATACCTTTGACAAATAATAGATGAAGAAAATTATAGTATTGTTTTAATAAAGGCTGATTTTTTAAATATAAAATAGAAATATTTTTGAACGGGAACATAAAATGTCATGATTTTATCTGAAAAGTTACTGTATGAAATAAATTAATTTGTACCAATATGTAGCGCATATACATGCGCTGTATCTGTTTACTTTACAAATACTTTATATTGTATAAAATAAAGAATTCAATTGATAAAATCTTAAAAATTGAAGAAGTTATACAAGAATTTCCTGATATACAAAGGATAGAGAATATCAAATTTATCTTTTTAAAATGAAACAATATTTGGTATTTAAATGAGCTCAAAGTTATTCCGAAACAGTTGAAATTAAAAATTATTGCTAACAAAATTTCAGCAACATTTTTTTTTTCTTATCGTTTGCAAAATATTCAATAAAATAAATTACAAAAACTCCTTTCCATACAGAACAAAATAATAAATGAAATCGTAATTTCAAAATCACTGGTGGCATTTTAATGGAATAAAAAGAAAAATAAAAGCAAAAACTTTTTCATCCAATTTTTGTAAACACGGTTTCATTCTAATTTATTACGTATACATTTATATTATTAATGAATTTAATTAATTTCGGGTAGCTTTTATTTATTTATTTATTTTACTCCTGACTTCTATAGAGACTTTACTTTTATAGTATTTTTTTATCATCTACTCAAAATTGGATAAATCAAATTCTACAAAACCCTTCTTACACAGATCAAATTAATAAAATAATTTTTAATTTCAAAATTATAAGTGGCATTTTAATTAATTGAGCATGAATCAAAATATATTTTTCTTGTTCTATTTTTTTTAAATGTTTCACCCTACGTAATTGTGTAAAATCATATAAACAAACGAAGTTAATTTGGAATTCATCTACGATTTTTTATTACAAAACCTTAAAACAATTCTTAGTATTAATTATGCTAGTATTTTCAAGAACTGTTACAATTAGTTATTATTAATATATTTAAAAGTTTCTCATATACATATTATTACATCAAAATATTTGATTTTAAAAATGCCATAAAAAGTACGGAGAATCTCAGGGATATTAATTTCAGTATTAAATTTAGCAATAGATTTGTTCATATGAATACAATAACTTAAAAATGGCAATGGCTCGCTGGATAAACTATTCATATGATCTTAAGATCAAAACTGTAGATTCAAGGTTTGAGATAAATCCACTTGAAAGAAAATTGTTTCCTATATGTGTATGCTAACAAGGTGGTTAAGGCATACAATAGAAGATGAAATTTATGTATACATCTTCGTATAATATATTCTTAATATTCCTTAGATTCAAATCCGCTTGAAGAAGCCTTATTTTCCATTCATGAGTATATAAACAAAGCATAAAATACAAAACTGGAAAAATCTATGAAATTCTATATGCAGTATTTACATCAAATTTCGGAATACATTTATCAGCCTAGAAATTTTTTACCTTTCTTTTGGTTACCTACATAGAATTAGACAAGAAGTACAGCAGAGGAATCAAATAATTTTATATCTAAAAGGAGAAATTTTTGTAAGTTTAACTATTCAATAATTTAAGAAACAGTCCCATGTTTGCTATATTAGGAACATTGTTTTCTTAAAAAGAATATTAATTACATAGCACTAATCGCATGAATACAGATTGGCGAATATCTCTTAACATTCAACGAAGAAGCATAAAAATTGAAATCTACAATTGTAAATTTCAATTATCATGTGAAAATATTATTTTTAAGTCATCATTTGCCTTAATTAATTTAAGTGATTAACCAATTTAGGTTCATTTGGAAAAATCATGATACTTCTATATAGGTCTCTAAACCTATATTACACATGCAATTTTTTTAAACTTTCATTCTCAATTTTTCTAGCTAGCAAACGAATTTTCGGGTTATACCAATTTTACAGCATTTCTTCAGTCAGGAAAACCAGCATTTCTTCGAATTGGAATCCTTAACCCTTTCTGGACAGGAGGCCTCTATTCTAGACGCAGACACGGGACGGAGCATTTGCGATAGGAATCATTCCACAGGACGATTGTTTTGCGTTGCATAGCTTTGAAAAATATATCACAAAAAATAGTCCTAAAGTCGTAAATATTTCTATTTTGTTTAGATTATTAGTTCATTCATAATTTTTGCACTCTTCCTGCACAAATGGTATTTTCTTGCCAAAATAAATCGAAATCAAGACTTTCCATAATAAAAAGAGAAGTACATGAAATGTATCCAAAATATAAACAAAATAATAAGAACTAATGGTAAAAAGTAGAAAGTTTAGTTACAATTACCCAACAATAACAAAAAAAAAGAATTCGAAGCGAGATTAGAAATACCAAACTATATAAATAAAAAGGAATGTTTGTACGTCTCCTATGCGATGCCGTACCATTCAACCGATTGTGATAAAACTTGATCAACTTATTCCTTACACCTACAAAATGTTATAGGAATTATAAATATGTCAGTTAAACTCTGAAAATTTTTTTTTAATTCGGATCTCAACCTCATCTGTTTACATTGTATTAATCTCCAATTTACTAACCGAGGAAATAATAGATTCAGTAGAAATGCTAAATTCAAGTTAACAGTTATTATTTTGTAGCTATTGTACACAAATTCAATGCAGATCATTCTCTGAAGTAACAAATTTATTACAGATTATGCGAAAAAGTTTTGGGGAGAGGATTGTTTTCTGGAGGTTTTAAATTTTAATTAAAAATTTAATCAAATTTTAGCGTTTTTCGTAGTAACTTCTGAAAATATTAGTACACATAATTTTGCTTTCTCTCAATTTTCAAAAAATTATCTTTTCATTATATAAATATATTTTCTGTTTTTAATCAATTTTGAAAGAAAATATTTTAATTACATTTTCCAATATTAAACTTGAGAACTCTGAACGAATATGAAACGAATCACGAGATGCAATAAATAGTTTCTTTCATTACTATTCTGAAAGAACACCAAGCTTTACAATTCTAAAAAAATACACAAATCTAATGCATGAAAATGAATATTTGTTTTTAGAATAAAATAATAAAGGCAGAATAAATACTATTTATGCTTCTCCTTTATCTATACTACAATTTAAATGAATGCATTCAATGTCGATAAGAAAATAAATATCACTCTTCATATTATTCTTAATTAAACAAGATAACTATTTCAAATTCCAAACGATGTTTTCAAGACTATTTCTTCTACGGTAGCAACACACCGGCTACCAGCTAGTGATTCTATAAAATAAAACTTTACACAATCCAGTTTTGTTTATTTATATTATTTTTATTTCCCTACCCCGCAATAGCTTATGAGTGAAATACAAAAGGTTTAATATGAGCAAATTAAAGGTCAGGATATTATATTAAACTGTACTTATTTCAAAAGTAATGGACATAAGAAGAAATCTAGTGGCGTTTAAAAACTGTTCCAGTTTAGAATGCGTATATGCATCAATGTCCCATGGATTCAATTTCTAGAAATGCATGGGTCGGACGCTGGTCAGTGGGAGACGACAACTGGTGACACGTTCGTCATGAAAGGATTTAATTTTCATGTTTAATTAACCAGATGAAGATTCAAATTTCCAAAAATTAGAGGATAAACACTAGAAAGGACGGACTCTAACAGACGTCGCTGAAAGAAATTGATGAGATATTTAATAAAGCATCCTCTGAAACCGATTAAAAAAGTACGCGGGTTATGAAAGTCACGAAATAAGTAAAAACAGGGTCATTCCATCCGATTGAACGGAAACTAGAATAAAGGTGACCGAATTCCCTCCTTTTGCGATAAATTGAACCTTCTCAGTTGATGTGAAAATTATCTAAGAAAATACTTAAATAATGTTCGTCAATGGATTCTGAGATGACCAGATTTCTATTATCCCATCTTAGAGACAGACAGAGAACACACAAAACGATGAGCTCATTTCCAGTATTGACCTTTGACCTCGGATCTCCCCCACTAGATACTTCTTAGTTTTTTTCCGCCTAAACGTGAATATCGTTGTCATATCTGACCGCATTTATTTTAACTCAAAATTTCGTATTCATATGGTTAGTTCAAATGGTAAAAAAAAAGCTTTCAGTTGTGAGACGAATAAAATTTTATATATCATTAAATACCTTGACCAAGAAGAAAGAATTATTTACTAATATCCTATTTAAAATACATATTTAAAAATAATAGTTATAATACTTTTAAAACGTTCTATATTTTCAACAATTTCTTAAAAGAAAATAAAAGTTTTTAAATAGAATAAATTCTCAATTATGTATTGTTGTTAATCTTAAAAAAACAGCATAAAAATTCAATAACATATAAAAAAGAAGTATTTTAACAAGAAACAGATTATTATTTAGTAGAAACGTAAATACCAAACTTTAGGAACAGAAATTATTCATTTATTCTTCATAATTTTATGCGTATGCCCTTGCATTAAATAAAAATTGCTCTGAAATATTTTACTGATCGTTAGTGCCTTTTTTTCCTTCTGTATATCTAATTCTCTGTAATGTTTATTACTCATAAAACCACGAGTCTTTAGTGTTAAATGTAAACATCACCTTCCCGTTCACCCCTATTTTGACGAAATAAACCCATCGTAACGCATGCGCAAAAGCGTGGAGGGCATTTGCTCAAAAGTATTTTATGGCCATTGAAAACACAATAAGAATTAGAAATTTCAAACTATTATATACAATATCGCATTTTTTAGAAACTACGATTAAATTAAATAAAAATGAAAGCAAGTAGGAATGAATTAATTAAAACAACTTGTTAAACGATCTGATTAAATTAAAATCATTCACATCTAAACTTGTTAAACCAAGCAAAGTATAAACAAGTACATGCACAATACATTTGTAAAAATTAAAATATGTGCAAATGATATCGACCGGCCTAAAACAGTCGAAAATTTCAACTAATTAAAACTAATTGTTATTTCAATAAATTGGTTGGTAATCATTCCATTAAACACCGACAAAGACTTAAATAGCAAATTCATTAGAATTCCGTCCAAACATTACAAAATCCCATTTATCTTGGAAACGCAAGCCAAGATATTTATCTGTTAAATTAAATCGATTGCATTCTTTATCTATCCAGAAGATAGCATACCGCACTTCAAGGCAGTGTTACGACGAAGACAGAGAAACAGCTGGACTGTAAACAAATCCAGCAAATTTTGTGCCGCCGAAGCTATCCTGCATTCCTGACTCAGCAGCATCGCCCAGGCGACTGGGATACATTTAGGATGATTCGGAAATTGTTCATCAGCCCAGAACGGAGAATGTTTCCAATTCCACCCTATCCCCCACCCCTCGTACACCCCTACGAAATGCGAGAAATTCGGAGAAACTGTGATAAACCAAGAGTTCAAGATCATTCAGATGTGTTATAGGTTACACTCATTCAAAAGCGTTTCTAATATTAGAGTTGTAAACTAGGATATACGATAGCTTAGAGGTACAAAGTTTATCATTAGATTGAAGTAATGTGCCGAAATCTATAAATGAATGCTCAAACCAATAGTGATATTTTATAGTGCCAGAAGAAATTTTTAACGAATTAACTATTTTTGATGAGTTAACTGATAAAAAAAATACATTTTACGTCATGGTGAGTTTATTTGTCAGGAATAATAAATCCCTGGGAGGCATCTCGTTATCGGGGAATGAGATGCTTCCGGCCAAAATGAATCTCGCCAAACCGGTGGGCTCATTAAAGGTGGGGGATCTGTTTCCTTCCACTGATGACAAGACGTACTTCCTACGGGGAAGGTTGCACCGTGGCTGGTGATGGCTTTTAGGGTTCAACAGTCCCCACCAATGTTGCTGTAGCGGTCCGGTCATTCAGAATTGATATCCGTGCTTTTCAAAGGTCAAACTGCCTTTATCAGTATTGCTTTATTATTATGTCTGCTTCTTTGATAGTAGTGCGTTTTTAAAAGGTTGACCTAGAGCTATGACATCATAGCAGATATTTTTATGGAATGTAATTTTTTTCAGAAGAAATTAAATTAATTATTTTTTTAACAGGTTCCGAAAAACTTCGCTCTTGTTTAATAAAAGTTTTGATAAAAATATTTTCTCTTTGCCTCAATGGGAAATATCACTTCATTCATTCTTAAGTGGGAAATATCGAAGGATTTGACTCCTGTTCTAAGATTAATCCATTATGAAACTTTTTTATGATCGCAGAAATCAGAAAATAACAGTTTGCGTTTATAAAATATTGTTTTCATAAAAATTCCATGTAAATTAATATGTTTAATAATTTATTGGTAAATAGTTTATCATTTCGAAGGAGCATACATGTTTTATATATGAAAGATAGAGAGATGGATAGAGTACCCTCGTGATTGATTTAAACCTTTAAAATAATTAAGACAAATAATGAATTAAATAATTTTCTCACATGATAACTTGAGATCTGTGATCGTAGATTTATCGTAGTGATCGTAGATCGTTATTCCTTTTTTTGCTGTTGTGTTATGTGCTGTATGTGATATTGTGTGTGTGGTAAATACAAGACCCACCAAAAAAAGTGAAAAAACGCTTATTTCCTTGAATCGATAAAATTAGATATAAACTTCTAATTAAGAAATTTCATGAAATAAGGGGCTCGAACGCATGATTTTTCTTTGAATGGTGTTAGGAATATTAATGTAAAAAAAACCATAATCTGCATGGCAAAAAAGTGCCAATGAGTAAATTATTTTTTACGCTGACTATAAGCTTCATAATTCCATTTGAAAATGTTGCTAAGATATTAACATGCTGATTTATTTGCCTAGGTCATTTTTCTACATCTCCGATTGGTGTTTGAGTGAAACTTTCATAAAAATTTGCAAGGATAATAACCCAATAAGAAATATTATTAAAAGGGAAAAAAATAATACATTAATTTGCATTGATTTATAGTGATGCCATAAGCGATTTAATTAACCTCTTTGAAATCAAAAATAGTCTTTTTGAGTTAAGTAGGCTGGGATAGCCTGGTTGGTAAGGCGTCGGGTTCTCATCCCTTGGGTTGCAAATTCCACCATCCACCGTCTGCAGACCTTCGTGTTTGGTGGTGGCTGGTGCACGTATTAATCTATCGTGGTCACAGAGTTCTCTATGTTGAGAGTAATACCGCAGGGGTTACTGGTTCAAAAGTCATCATTCTCGGATCATAATTGCATCAGGTTTCAATTACGATCTGTGGACGAGTGAATGAAATGTAAAATTGAAATCCATCCAGTAAAAAGGATTGTGAGTAGCTAACTCGTACTCTTGACCCGAAATGACACTACTGAAAAAGCAAGAGGCTCAAAAAATATAGATTAAATCGCAATGACATTTTAGTCGGCGGGCTTGTCAATGACAAGTGCCATTAGGAACAACTTTTTGAATTCATCGTCAAATATTTAAAGATCTTTTATCACTATAGTAATCTCTCGATTTTGACATGCCGATTCAAACTAACTGAATATATATTTACCATTCAGCATAGAATATCTCAAAAACTAAACTAAAAAACTTTCCAAGCAGATTACAACACATGTTCATAGAAAACTGCATTTGTGATGAATTTCATGCAAAGAATAACAGTGATCATTTTGAAGATTAATATTTTTATTACCATCCAAACAGCATTCGTCTTTTCAAATTGCATTTTTTAACGAAAAGAGGCGATTTATTTTACCTTGATACTAATTGCAAAATTCCATACGTCAAAAGTACGGTTGTCCATGTAAGTAGTCAATGAATATAATAAAGAAATGATTTATTATGTTAACATAGCCTCTGTGATATCTATTCTGGAATGTTTCATTAAATTACACTAACATGATGTTATGTTATAAAAATGAGCGAAAATGTTTAACTACTCTTATTTATTCCTTACCTTGAAAACAAAAGATCCCGTAGTTTGTAACTGCTAAATCGTTCTGTAAATACACTTCCTTGAAGTATATCGAGAATTCAAAAAACAAGCATTTTTATTCTTCTTGTTTAGTTTAGTATAGTTTAGTTATATTAACGTCCCATTTTAAATCAACACGAGGTATATTTTGGGACGGATCTCGTCATTTTGAACCACGGTCAGATGACGAGGACGACACCTGAAGTGGCACCCCCCTCTCCACACCACACCAGGAGGACGTTTGACCTAACGTGCAAGAGACCCTCTCACACGACCGTTCTTCCAAGTTTCAGAATCGAGTCTCGAATCTGAAACCCTCCAGCTCCGAATCCGAGACCTTACTATTTTATTCTTCTACAACTATGCTGGCATTATTATTACGTGCAATAAAAGTCATTAGTGTGACTTAAGTTATGTGTTGCTTTGTGTTCTAAAGTATAAAATTTATTAATAATTTTTCTCTTTCCAACAATGACTGACGCTGAATGAACGAAAAGTTTATTTTCGGCTATCGATGAACTCACTAGGTTAAAAGGCAGTACATGTACAGTTTGTTAGCTAAGTGTTTGTAATTGAACTTAACAGTTTTTAGGAGAATAGAACTGCTTATGAAATGAATTTTACTTTACAATTTATTTATCTAGCATATTTTATTTTCGACATAGAGTTAGGTACGTCCATAAATTTTAATTTCAAACTCTCAAACTAGAGCTCTAAAGAACAGTAGAATAATTCAATGTTTTTATTCCTGTTAACCCTTTCAGGGGCTGTGACATACTCCATATGTCACCTTTTTATAATTTTTTTAAAACTAGAAAATCGCGTTGAAATAACTACATAAAATTTCCTAACGTTTTTTAAGTCTTTATCTTGCCAATAGACGGCAGCACGAGTCTTAGAAAATATTCTGTTTCCACACAAAAAATTCAAGATGGAAGCATGTTTTCATATGATGTAATTTGTCTTCATTTTATTCCGATAAACTTTATTTTCGAATTCAAAAAGCTCATTTTTTTGCGTCATTCATGTTAAAAAGCGTCATGAATCCCTAAAACTGCTTTCATTTCATAAAAATACCTTCTAATTACGAGTTGCATATTTGTGAATTCGCTCCAAAACATGTTCTAGATGCGCGGTGACATACCCAGTATGTCACCTACCCCCCAGCCCCCATAAGGACCTTAATTTTTTTTAACTGTAAATTACATGTCAGTAATAGGATATAATCAGATTTAAATAATTGTTTCGAAAAAAAAATCATTTTTGGCATAGTGCCCCTGAAAGGGTTAAACTAGATTAATTCTATTTAGAAGCTCAAGCAAAACATAGAAATCATATACATAGAATATAGAAATTATAAATTTATAAATATTTCGTTTTCTATCAAAAAGTACACAAAATTCTATAATTATGTAATTTTATTTAAGTCACTGGGAAAGAACTATTTGACGGAATGTTTATTTAAATGCCGAAAAAATCTATGACTAATCTTTCAAACCAGAAAAAAGTATTGAAACCAAGAATTTAAACCGAAGAAGAAAAAAAATATTTATAAATAAGCTCAGCAGATTGCCGAAAAAGTTTAAGAATATAAACGGAGCATGTCTACAGTTCTCTTTATAAAACAACAACACAAAAACCCTTTTCCCCTCGTGAATATTTTCTTATTTTTATACTTTAAAATCTCTCTCTGAAAGAAACTTGTGTCCGTTTGGAACCCTGTCACAATACCAAAGAATGTAAATTTTGACTACGTTGGGAAAAAAAGAAATGGCGCAAGAAATATAAAGAAAACGTCTTTGTCTTTATCTCGGAAAAAAGGCGCCCAGTCGACTTGCCGAAACCGACAGTGAACAAGACGTTGATGTTGGGAAAAGGATATTCTTTAAAGACAACTCTGGAATAAAGTAAAAGGTGTTTTTTTTTCCTCCTTTCCTTTTTCCATTCCAATTTGGAATGGAAAAGAAAAGTTTTGCAGCTTGTGCTATAAAATATGAGTTGAAACGCTGCTGAAAATAAGAGAAATGGAATTCTCGTCCAGCCAATTTGAAACGAAAACTCTCTTCTTGCATAAATGAGAAAATGGAGTGGAGTTGAGAGAAATAGAAGGTAAAGCAAAAGGAAAAAAAATATCGTCTGGAGAAAAAAAGTGAATGTTCCTTAGGAAGAGGTAATGGTTCTTTTTTGTTGTCCATGTCTTCGTGGATTGCTTTGCTGTTTTGCCCACTTTAATATGTTCCTTTGAAAGCCAACTTGTTATTCTGAAAGAAAGGTAGGGTTAATCTAGGAGCTATTAGATGCAACTGTTGAAATGATATGGGTAAGGGTGGATGACAAAAATAAAAGGATATGCAAACGAGAATGGACTAAGAGTGTGTCTGATTCTGTCAAAGAGATTTTTTTCCTTCCATAAAAGGAAAAATATGGCTCGTTATAAATTTTGGTTCCCTTTCACTGAAGTGCTCAAATATATAAAGCGGTTCTTTTTCAGTAAAAAATGCTGTACAATAATAATTTTTTGTTTGAATTTTTTTAACCTGTTAACTGTGTAAGGCGAAAGATTTTAATGCAAAAGGGATTTATTTTAAGTTAATTACCGAGCTAACAAGCTAATAAATGCATGTCAGAAAATTGTATAAAAAGTGTTAGCAATTTTCTCTGTCGAAAGTTTATGTTAACTTTTTTTAGAAAATCAATCCGGCTGTATACTTTGGAAGAATTGTAATAAAGATATGCTTTGTATTTTGGCTTTATATAAAAATAACAATAATAAATATATCTTTGTGAAAAGAGTTGAAATCGATACTTTGACTAATATTTACAGTTACCAGCCCTCTCAGTACAATACAAATTGCTTTAGAATTATTTCTAAATGGCTGTAAATACAGTTGCTGAAAATGCAACAAACTAAGTGGATAAAATTTCGTATGCTTTCTGCATATTTTAAATTTTAGATATTGTTACAATTATGTAATGTTGCTTCACAGTATGGTTATTTAAATCACCTGAAAGACCGTTTTACGATCAACTGTATTTGATGCTGATCGGATGCTGGATCAGTGATAAAAGCGATTGGTAACAAGCTCTGACTTGGCTTGGTGACCATTTGGCGACTTTGGTTGCTAAACAGATAATACTGGAACATTCTAGAATCTTATACCTGATTATTCCAGAACCTTCTCTGACCTCTTCCTGGAACTATAAAAGGCCGGAAGTCTCAAACCGAAGTCATTTTGTGAAATATGTTGTGTATTGAGTCGTTTTCGTCGAAAAAGTAAACGGCGAATGATTGGATCAATCAAACGAAGAGCAAGCATTATGTGAGAGCTCAAGCAAATGCTGATTTGAATTGTGTGCCGAACCCTGGTGTATTGTGAATACAGCATGGAGTAGTGTCTAGAGTAGCCAAATCGTATAGTTGCGAGTCGGCACTCGGATACAGCTGAGGCGAGAAGACAGTGAAGAATTGCTTGCTTTTGGAGAGACCGTAGAGGGAAGTTACGAAGATTCCTTCCATCTGCTGAATTCCGTCTGGCCGTTTTGTGTGCTGTGGTTATTTCTACCAATGACTACTTTTTGACTACTATTTGTTGTATGTGCTGTTGTGTGTTGCCTGTGCTCGTCTCGGGTGTACATTTGCCATCTTATTCGTAGGAATAAAAGTCGTCGTCCGTTATTAAAGGACTGTTTATTTCATCAACAAATAAATAGGAAAACTACTCCGAATGCATAGCAATGTCATTAAGTTTTAGTAGGAATCCATCTACAAAATCTCTACAAAGTTTTCATGTGCGAGTACGATAAATGAATAATAAATATGCTCAGAAAAATATAATTGAACAAATCTATAGTTCTTGAATATAAATAGAATAAATCGACAGTTCTTGAATATGAATAGAATAAATCTAAAGTTTTTTTTAAATATAAATATATGTCTGCAGTTTTTTGAATATAAGTAGAATAAATCTACAGTTTTTGAATATAAATAGAATACAGGAATATAAATAGAATCTACATTATTTTTAATTATTAAAACCACACAAATATTTTACTGTAGTGTTTTTTTTCTTGTTTTCCTACTTAAAAATATTTTTGAAAGAGAATTGAATCCGTTTAAAACAACAAATTAAATAGTATAATGTACGATAAATTTCATTCATCTAATTTCATTAGCAGATTCAAACATTTTATGTAGAACATAATTCTATGAACATCTCAGCTTATCAACTTATTTCTTCGTGAGTCTGTTAATGATCTAGCTCACAAACCTAATCAGTTTATTAAGATTGTTTAATTTCGACGTTTGCGCTAAATCTTTAGAGTTATATAATTTTTCTTGCGAAATTCATATATGAACAGATTGTTTTTCTATTACTTAATGAGTATAAATCAAGACTTTCACCTCAAAGAAGGTAAGCGAATTTTACTATGCCACCTTCTCATTGAAATTGTACAGAAACATTGGTACCATTTAATTTAATTGGATGATATTAAGAAATAAAAAAATGCTAGATTTTCTTCACAATAAGGCAACACAGAAAGCAGGGAAATGCATTGAGAAAATCAAGAGAAATAAAATATAGTGAGCTGTCTTCTGTCCTCCCGATTGCAGAAGACTGAATATAAATGTTTTCTTAACTGAAATAATTACCAATTCACCAAAGCTTCTAATTAAATTACACTTCAGATGGAAGGTCGGACTTCCTTCTGGCACTTCCTATTTCGGACATTCAATGTTATTCCAATTCTTGGAACCTCACAAAGGTAACCATCCTGTTGAAGTCATTCCGAAGGACTTTTACTTTTTAAATTACATAATGTATCTACTTAATTCCAGTATGAAATACCAAAATTTCTATAATTCTTATTAAAAACACATCATTTTAGACGAAGAGATTAAGAATAAGTTTACATTTTGGAGTTCTCTGTTGTAAGCAAAATGCCAGTTGCACGAAAGAGAAATTCTGCTTGAACTGGATGTTTTTTTTTTATTTTTGGACACTCTGGAGTTTTAAAATACATAGATGAAATGATAAAATGCGTGAAATTGATTGAAGGTATCCGACTACGTTCGAAGGAAAATTTTCAAAAAATTGTATTTTTTTTTAAAACTATTTATGGTTTTTAGATTTATTTTCGATGATAAACACTATAAATACAAAAAATATTTGAAAATGTCATATATTTTGAGAAAGGGGAAAATAAGTAGTAGAGTTTAATGAAATTGAACCAAAACGGTTTACACTCTACACAAAATGGTAACACAGCGATCCTATTTTTCTTTGCACGCACGTTATAAAATATAATGATGAATGAAATGAACCAGAATCCAAGAAAAATCCTGAATTGCAAAGAAGTTATGGGTAAAAATATGCGCATATATGCATTTTTTCCACAAATTAACAAAAGTTTTGTACAAACACCTATAAATGAAAAAGCATTTCACCAACAGTTAAACCCTCGGTTCATTTCGTTGCCCTTATCATTCAAAACACACGATGGAACTTGTAGGTAAAAACAAATTTCAATGGAAAATTATTCGACCCTCGATTATGTGCCTTTTTCTGGAAAATATAAACAGTTTTGGGATGAGAAAAGTCTAAACTACAAAATACAATGACGATTTTAAAAATCGCCAATGTGGTCGATAACCAGTGTATTTAACGTAGTCGGATACCTTAATTGTTGTTTATGGCAATTATGTGCAATCGGATTAAGGCAAAGAATCTGATACTACAAAAGTTGCTATCAAGGCACTGTACAAATATTCAATGGAATAATGTTACCAATGAGGCTACAAAAGTTTCTGGCGCCTTAAAGTGAAAATACTCACACAAGCACTGTTGCAAACAAAACATGTTGAAATGTTTTACGGCCCAAACATCACAATATTGATTTTAAAATAAGAATACGAGAATTCTAAAATTGGAGATTTATGAAATTTCAACTCGTTTTTACATAATTTTGAGCCTAATTTCAAATATGAACAAAAAAAAACATCAATTCAAAACAAAAGCACTAAATGAACATTTAAAACTACTTTTAAATATCATTCTTTTGCATGCCCAAAATCATTTTCATCCCATCAGAAAATAACCAAACAGTGTTGGAGACAAAAAAATATCCATATGGTCCTCAGACATTTCCAATATAAGCTAGACGCTGGTTAAGTACGCTGATCATTTCTGGACGAATTCACTTCGATATCCAAGACGCAAGAACGAAAATAGCCTTACTACCATTAATACTAGAACTTGTCACTTGCAGTTGTATCCCGTAACCGATGTCTCATCTATTCTTTTTGTCAAAGATCACGATATCCCTCGGAAGGATAAAAACGATCGCATTCACGTTTTGTCCTTAATAAGCTACGAGCAAAATGGTTTCGCCTTTCTTTGTTTTATATATAGATGAAGATCCTTTTTGTAACCACAAAAATATTAGATTTATTTAAATAATAATCTCGGATCACACTATTTTAATGAAATGCTGGAAAATGTATGCCAAGACGAATCTTTCCTCTAATCTAGTAATAAAATGTCAAGAAACTTTGTTGTTTCTTATGCTATTTGCCATGGAGAAGCCCGCTGAAGTAGTAGGCTATTTTAAGCCTAATTTTAGAGGCTTTTGTTTTAATAGCCCCATCTAGGGCCAAGAATGAGTTTTATCTACTCACGTGCCACGATCATTTTCATGGAAGTGGATTTCATTCATAAGTTTCATTCACTCATTCAGATATCGTAATTTAGATCTTAATGACAGAATGATCACCTGAGTGACATCATCTTAACTTCGAGGATGCAGCTATGACATATTTATACGTACACCATCCACTATGTTCACAGAGAATCTTTGGCTGGCGTGGTTCGAACTCACAGTTCAAGGGATACGAATTCAATGTCCTACGAATTAGGCCATCCCGATCCCTTACACCGAAAATTTATACTACCAATGTTCCCCCTTTTATTTTTTAGTCTTATTTTGCTTTCTAGTACAAAAAATAATGAAACAATGCTTTATATATCTAGTTCTTTAATAGCTATTTAAATTCTATTTTTTTAAATTTTAATTATATCAGTATTATAACACCATTTTTGACACACAAATAACCACAATCAAAATACATCAGAATACCAGTATATGTTCCACTCGATGCCATGTCTTATTATAATTCTTAGTAAGTATTATAAATGTGATATTCATAAAATATTATAATATTGAAAGCGACATTGAATAAGAATTTTTTCCCATTGAAACTGAAATTGTAAATGTGAATTTATTAATGGGACTGTGTATAGGTGTCAGTCAATAAATTCAAGTAGTTAAAGGCAATATTTGAAAATTGATTGTATTGAAAGATATTTGATATTCATTATTCATACTCAGAAAAATGAATAATTTTAATTAAAAAATTCAAAGTTTCTTAAAATTCTTTAATTGTTACGGCAGTTCAGGTTCGAATTTTCTCATTTTTAAATTGAATTTAATTCATGTCCAGACATTTGTATATTTCAAACTTTGCATATTTTTTTATGTTCAAAACAAATATTACGTAAAATCAGAAAATATCTTTATTATTCTATGAACAATTAATTCCTCCAATATGACGACACATTTCAAAAAGAAGAAATATCATCTTATTAGACAGAGAGACCAACACAGTTAAGCCTTAAATTCCATGAATTCATTCAGTAATAACGAATATATTAATATAAAGATAATTACCAGTACTTTTTTGAATCACTTAAAAAACACAGAAACTGAAAAGGAACCATCAAATATTTTTTACCCTTTGTGTCGTATGTAATTACATTAATTTCTGGACCAGAAATCAAACGCATTTCCAAGATTCATGAAGATCGTACAAAATAGTTTATTGTATACTCCAAAAGCTAAATGTAATACATGTACTGACATTTAAGTTTTAGAATGTCTCCGAAAATTCCAAGATAAAACATTGCAACAAAGCCAAAAGTTTAACTATATTAGACTTTCCATCTGGGAACTAGGACGGAGATATTTCTTGAATTATTGTGGAATTCTATTACATTCCTGACCAGCTGATTTTCCAAGTATATTCGGTGATTTCAATTGGAAATGATTCATTTTTATAGATGACATGATACATATAATGATAGATAGATACATAGATAACTTGATTATGTGCTAAAATACTTTTTAGCACATAACGAAATATTTTTTTCAAATAATTTTAATATATGTTCTATTTATAATGCGCATAAAATTTCTTACTGGAATCAAATTCTGTGAAAGCACAGTGCTTTCAAAAGTGTAATTGTGCCGTTCATTTACCTACTATTTTTCCTCTGCGAAAATTTAACTTTTTCCTCATATAAATTATTCAAACATTAAACAGAATCTTTCTTGTTTTACCTTAAACGTTTGAATATGTAGTGACTGAACATTCAATTAAACTATGAAAAAGGTTTGACCCTTCATTTGAATAATGAATAATTACTAAAAATTATACACATTTTGTTTTACATTTTCATACAAACATATTAAACCATTAAATTTAACACTAAAAATAACATCGTAAATTTGAAAATTGTTCGAAATCTGGTTTGAATAATATTACATATGAGAATTATCAGACAGATAAAGCCAGAATTTTCTTAGTAATTAATTCATTAATATTAAAAGTACAGTTTAAACAAAAATTGTGAAACTATTTGATATCCAACTTAAGAAATAGATATGCACATATGTGATGAGAATAGGTATGTACGTTCTAACACATCTGAGAGGATTTGTAAAATTCTTGCAGACTTTCTAAAATTTGTATATCGATTTCCAAAACATCAAATTTACATATTTGAAGGAATGCAGATTTCCAAAGAATTTTGAGCGAACGTTGATGGAATATTAATAGAAGTATTGATTTCGTAGTATTCGTTCGGTAACGCTTCTAATGCATTCGGTCCTTTTATCGTCTGCAACGCATACCGTTTAAATCAAATATCTGGGTATAACCAATACGTGTTCGATGTTTATTCGAAAGAAAAATGACAATTTTTATAAAATATCAGCAGATGTTTTAATGTAGCTATTAAAATTTTGGTTATAATAACAGTGTTCTATTTATTTTGTGTGAAAGAAGGTATTTTTGAAATTCGAGCTATTTTATTTCATTTTCTAAATGTTTATTTATTGCATCGAAAATAGGTTTCGGATGATGAAATTGTTTTAAAAAGAATAAAAATGTTTATAAGTAAAGATTTATATTGACTTTATGAAGAGTATAATATGTTCTATCGTGATTGTTTGAAAATATTTAACGTGCAATTAATATTTTGATCTTAATTGATGTAGATGTGTTCACTGAAAACCATGAAGCAAATATATGCTTATGAAACCAACTTTGATACAAAAATGTTGGATTTAAAAGTACCAACAATATTTTAAATAATGACTCCAGAAATCTGTGAAAAACAGATAGTATCCTTAAAAATATCGATGCAATGTTTACCAATGTGTTGATTACTTCAAATCAAAACATGAAACCATATAAAATATCGATGGAATGTACATCAAATACTTTCTATGAAATTCAATTTCATAATAATATATTAAATTCAATGCAACATCTAGTGATGCGAAGGTATAAATTATATCCGATTTAACTGAGAATATATACATTTTTACTAATTTTAAGGCTGTAATATTATCATTATCTGGATGTTTTTAGATATTCAATAAGCTTAAAATGTTTTGGAAAGATTCGATGATTTTATCCATATCCATTAAACCAAACATTTGGCACAAAACTACACTTATAGGCATAAAATCACATACCAAATTTGGTGCATCATAGTCTTTCCGTTTTTTTTAAAGTTATTGTCTATAAATAATTCTGAAAATACAGACAGAGAAATGGTTAAACTCATGGTGGAGTTGGCTACTAATTTGATATTTGTAAAATCTGTATCGCCTTTTTCTATTTAGCTCTTTTGGTTTCGTAGATATCGTGTTCCCTTTATATTGATGAATGATAACAGATGAACAGACTGTCTTCCTTCGAACAGATTTTGGTCAAAAATTGATAGAAATCGACAAATCTGATGTTAAGACCATGCACCAAATTTCCTTCGTATAGCTGAAAGCGGTTTTAGTTATTTTTATCACAGACAGACAAATAATTTTTAAAAATGTGTCAGGGAGGTCTAGTACGTGACGATTAGTTAAGTCTAGATTTCGAATTTTTCGATAGTTTTCTTTATACTATGCATACGAGAAAGTGATAAATATTTTACCCAAGATTTTTTTTTCTTCAAAAATAATGTGGTTGTTTCTAATACCACATGTCACAAACAATCCCACTGATAAAATCAGCTCTTTTTTAAGTTGAGATAGTGTCTCTTGTTTTTAAGTAGTGCCATCTAAGGCCAAGATTTCGTCTTAGATATTCACGCGTCAAAAACCGGTTTACTGGGTGGACTTTATTCATGCATTTCATTTATTCATCCACCGACCGTAATTTAGACCCGAAACAGAACGAACAAGACTTTGAACCACTACCCCCAGTAGCATTATTCTCGACATGGAGAATTTTGAGTTTATAACAAATTCATACGTGCGCCAACCACCACACACACGGAGATTCTTAGGTTAGCAGGGTTCGAACTCACAACCCAATGGAGGCGAATCCATGGCCTTACTAATCAGGTTATCCCGGCCTTTTCAATAATAATAATCATTATAAACGCTTAATTGTGGGTAGTTTGATCTGAAACATTTACATAATAATATCTTGATAATCACTGCAATTTATATCATTCCTATAAGAAATCTACCTATTTACAGAAAAATAATTTATATTGAATATTCGGAAATATCTTCAACTGTATTACATGAATATCTAATCATATCTTTTATTTTCATTCGCCTCACCATTTTCTTTTTCTCTTGAAAACTCAATGATTAAATCGCAAGAACTAAAGCTAAAAAAATGATACTATGTTCTAATATCACAGCTTTAATAAGCTTTCAAGACGCCATTTAATACATTCTCTCCAACAAAAAAAAGTCTTTTCGTCAAACATGTAGTCTTTGATTGTTTTATCCCGATCCAATCTGATGCCTTTTTCTGAAAAAGCCGAGCTCATTACTTGAAGGAAAGAAAGCGGTTAATGTAAAAACCATTAATTGTAACTGCTAGGACCAAAGTCTCAAACAGGAGTGATAACAGACTTTCAGAGACAAGAATAGAATCTTTTTGATTTTATTTCTTACGTTCTTAGGGAAGAACTTCCCTTCCAAATGTCTGGGGAGGGATATAAAAAAGGGAGTAAAAAGAGAACTTGTTATAAATCTGGATTTTCTTTCACAGTATTCGATTGTCGTTTTGAGAGAAATCTGGAACAGTTATAAATGATTGTGCAATACACTATCTCAAGGTCTTGGGGGATGTGGGAAGTGGAGAAAAGATGATTTATTTCGATGGCCGTAAAAAAAGAATTTCATGCTCTCATATATTAAGTTACAAGTTTCTGTCGCAATTTTTTCCAAGAGTTTTGCAGAAAACGAAGGATATCTGATAGGTGTCAGAAATTGAAATGGCAGAATTTTTCTTCCATTATTTTGAAACAAAAATAATATTTATTATTATTTTATCGATATTTGAAAATCAACAACGTTTTACATTGATTTATCTAGAACTTAAAATAAAGTAATATTTTGAAATTAAAAAAAAAATATGATTATTATTTTGTCGTAAACATCGTTTTACTTTTATTTGTGGTACAAATCGAAATAAAATAATATTTCTGTTTATTTTGAAATAATAATAGTCATAATAATTAGTATTATTATCGTGATGATATAAAAGGTAAGCAGTGTTTTACTTTAATTTGAGCTGGAACTTTGAAATAAATGAATAAGGGTTTAATTTGCAATGATAATTGTAACTATTTTGACTGGGGAAAGGTAAGCAGCTTTTACTTTGATTTCTGCCAAAACTTGAAATAAAACAATATTGCCATCTTTACTGTGAAATTATTATTATTAGTATTGCGTTTTCTGTTGTTACTTCATAGATGGGAAGGTAAATAGCGTGTGCCAGCACTTGAAATAAATGAAAGTTGTCTTTTTTTTTTGAAATTATTATTATTGTTGTTACTTCGTTGGCAGCAAGGCAGTTTTACTTTCATTTGATCTAGAACTAGAAATAAAAGAATACCATTCTCTTTATTTTGAAGTAATTATTATTTCAAGTAATTTGATTATAATAATCAAAGTATTTTACCAAAGTATTGTTACTTTGTCGATGGAAAGGTAAATATAATTTTAGTTTGATTTGTGTCACAACTTGAAATAAAAGAATACTGAAATAATAAATATTTTATTCTATTATTTTGAAGTAATAATAATTATATTTATTTGAAATAATAAAAATATATTTATTTTGAAATAATAATAATTATATTTATTTTGAAATAATTATTAGTTATTTTATCGATGAAAAGGGAATAGAGTTTCACTTTTATTTCAAGTTCTGGAACAAATCAAAGAAATTTCTCTTCATATTGAAATGATTTTTTCTACGGAAAGGTAAATAAAGTTTCTAATTTGACCCATGCTGACACTTAAAAGAAACTTTTTCTTTGTTTTGAAATACTAATTATTACTATTTCGTCGATTAAACAACGTTTTGATTTGATATGGAGATATACTTTACAATTTTGAGTTACATGTAAAATATGTGTAAATATAAAATGAATAGTAAATTACTGTTACGTAGGCGATACTATATTTTTTAAACTTTTAGTGCACACTGTATTTTACATCTAGAAGAAGGACACTTTTGGTAGAAATTTTAATATCCGTGAATAAAATTCTGATTTTGAATGTTTCGCAAGTGTTTATGGAATCAGCTTTTTTACAATTTGAGATGTTTTTTAATAAATTTCAGAATATTTTCAAAACAACTTTGAGACAAATGAATAAAGACCGACGTGAAATTTCTTTTATAGAAATATAAGTATTGTAAACGTAAGTCGTCTTTCATAAACTGTAAAGAGAAAAAAAGAGTTTGAAATTCTTTGAAAGCATTTCTTTTGTTTCCGTTTATGTCACTAGAACCTTTTAAAACCTTAAAATCCTTACAAATAGAGTTCAAGTTTATTAAATTAATTTGTCATAACTATTTAATTCGAATATCTTAAAGGAATAAGGTATAAAAATCCTTGGATATTAAAAAAAATATTAGAATGTAAAAATTTAAGAATATTTTTTGCTAAGGGAACAAGTTTCTTTTATGTTAAAAGAATAGCATCGAATTTCAAGATCAGTTGTATAATATTAAAAGTTTAAGGTATCCGTTGACTAGGTGACTGCGTTATAAACACTGGTTTTCGACCGCATTGGAGAATTTTTTAAATTTGTTATTTCTTCTAGTTCAGACTTTCCTCTCATCGAAACAGTTTTTTTCTAGGAAGAGGAAGGCCTGAACTATTACCCAGGGGAATGTTAAGCAAAACATATTTTTCGCCTAAAATTTGTCTTTAACTTCAATTTTAATTTCATAAAATTCTCCACAGTCAACATGGTATTTCAAAAACTAATAGAGGTATTTACATAAAAATTTTATCGTGTGTTTTAAATTATGTGAACAATAAAATGAACCAAATATTTTTATTGTTGGTCAACTACTTTTTCATTTATAGGTGTTTTTATAAAAATTAAGTTGTGAATTTATAGAAAAAATGCATATATACGTATATTTTTTCCTATAACTTCTTTGCACCTCAAGATTTTACGTAAATTTTGGTTCATTTCATTCACCTTTCTATTCTATAAATTGTGTGAAAAGGAGAATAGGATTGCGTAATTACTATTTTGTGTAGAGTGTTAACCATATTGGTTGAATTTCATTAAAATTTGCTACACATTTTCTAATTTCTCAAAATATGTTATATTTTCAAATATTTTTTTTTGTATTTATAGTATTTATAATTGAAAATACATCTAAAAACCATAAACAGTTTCTAAAATAATCAATTTTTTCTAAATTTTTCCTTCGAACGTAGTCGGATACTTTGAATAACACGATTCAAGTATTCTAAAATTAATTTTCAAAAGAATTCTATTATGTTTTCATTTTTTTAGTGTAAGTATATAAAAAATAAAGCTTTTTGTATCAAAAGTGTCTGATAATAAAGTTTAAGAACAAAATCAAACACTTAAAACGTTTTCAATGCCTGTTTCAGTACTTTAAGAATGGGTGAAGAGGACTACATTAGCTCTCTCAAATGTTTTCCAAAATTCATTTTATACTCAATACATGTTAAAAAGAATAAGAGCTCTATCATGAATATTAAAACGTCAAAGAAAAACACGTCTTTGCACTTTTTAGCTCAACAACAACAAAAAAAAAATGAGCGATCTTAGGTATTTAAAATACGAACAAAGATAAAAATGATACTCTTTTAAAGAGCATTATTTTCAAGGACAGTACAAAAGAGGGTAAGGTTAAAATTTAAAGATAAAAAGAATTGAATAGATATGAGTTTCCAGTTTAGCATCTCGAACAAAAACTCGAATGAAATTATTTAAATCAGCTCCTTTGAAAAAAGATAAAATATTTTCTTTCATAAAAGATCAATCTCGAAGAATGAGTTTTGAATCAATTTACAACACAATGCATGTTTGAAAAACTTGACAATCAATATTTAAGAAAAAATAAGAAAAGAATTCCAAATGTGAACATTTCAATCTTCAGCCAGCCGAATAAAAGAAATAATTTAAATAAAATAACTTACCAGTATCATTATTTAATAATACTTTAAATTCATTTTCAAATATTTATCTCGTGCTGAAAAATAATGTTTTAGGAGTTCTAAGGGTAATATTTATAGAAACATTTCATTTTTCATTGTTTATGCAATTTTGCACAAAGCATTTACACTAGAGTATATATTGATTATAATTTGTGTAGTATATATTTAGCAGTTGTAAATTGGTATGAGAAAAATCATTATAAATTTCTTAAACAATTCAAGTTTTACTAAATTAAACAAGTTAGCATTTAATCGCTACTTATGCTTAATTAGAGACAATTAAATGTTCAATACAAAAAATTATTTCTGTAAGAATGTTGATAATTTTGCGTTTTCAAAAGTTTGAGAAAAGAGGCATAAAAATATTTCCCTGAGAAGGTGATAAAAGTCAATTTATAATAACTAATCGTTATATTCTCTAAAATATATAATTTGGATTCCTTAGAATAATCAAAATGATATTCCAAAAAAGTATTTTTAAATATAAAAGAAGCAACAATATAAAATAATTATTAAG
Source organism: Argiope trifasciata (assembly GCA_026543055.1). Classification (NCBI taxonomy): domain Eukaryota; kingdom Metazoa; phylum Arthropoda; class Arachnida; order Araneae; family Araneidae; genus Argiope; species Argiope trifasciata. The sequence continues at coordinate 4,595,604 of JAPMOQ010001131.1, read as the reverse complement.
AAAGTACTTAGGAGAAGTCTTTCAAAACAATCGAAAAATTCTTCGATATTGAACCCGTGAATACATATATGGTTTGGATTATTATGCATACTACAGTTTGATAGAAAATAATATTCTTTTATAATTTAACTTTTTTTCACCTACTATCAATGTTGTCATCGAAATAATCTGATAATACTATAGGAATATCAAATATTTCATTTATTGATTTGTTTTGCCTTCTGAAGCTATATTTTATTAATTTTACCAGTCATTGTTGTTAAAGAAAGGTGTCTAAATTTCAAAGATAATACACCAACATGAAAGCATTCAAAAAATTGCCATACCAAATCAATGCGACTTACCTAAAAAACAAAGATTTTCGAAAATAATTAGCTTTTATTTTTAGATTTACAATTTCATATTTTCCCTTTAGAAGACAATTCACCCGTGTAATTTCAGGAAAGCAAACATATTAATATAAACTTACTTACTTTAGCTACTTAACTGGATATTAACAGGAATTGCTATGGTGGATGCAGAGATTAAAACACAGGACCTAGTTTTCTTTAAATTAACACTTCATTTGAAAATAATTTTACAATAAAAGAAGTACTAGCATATATAATCTGTTCAATTTAGAAGAGTCTTATCCAGTAATATAGACGGATATATTTTTTTTCAATCAAAATAAGCCCAAAAATATTTGAAAGTCTTATATTTAATGGGAATATTTGAAGATCCTTCGAGACATTTAGAATCATTGATTAATTTTCTTAATTTCAAAGACCTCTAAACAAAAACAATATTATGTGAAGAAATAGTTTTGAACTAAGCATCCTTCAATTACCTGGCAATCACATTAATATTCCTTTTAGATCTGGGAATTGTATTTTGTAATATAGTTTTAATATATAATTGTATTTTGTAACATTGTATTAATGTATAACTGTATTTTGTAATATTGTGTTAATGTATAATTGTATTTTGTAATATTGTATTAAATAATTATATTGTAAGACACATTTTATATCCTTAAAAAATAACCTCAAATTAGAGTATAATACTATAAAAGGTGAATAAAACAGTATAACTTATTGTTAGAATAAGGTAGAATGTAATTTCCTTGAATCTACTCATTCTTTAATGAAATCATTTCAAACAATCCAAAGTTCTTAAATCATGACTAACAAAATCTACCAATTGTAATTTATTTAATCATTTTGAATTTAATTAAGTACAGTATACAAAATTAATCTTTTTTCCGTCTATTAACAAACAATTCAACATTAAGACATTTAGAATTAAAATTGCCAAGGCAGGAATCAGGGTGATAAACGAAAAATCAGGAGCTATACGCAGCTTAAATTCTAAAGAAACCAAAACCTCAAACGAGAGTATTTTCACCGTTAAGACTCCTGAGTAGAACACAAAAACCATTAAATCATCATAATCGCCGCCTTATTTAATGAAACCATTACGAAACAACCAAAGTTAAAAACCTAATAAGCGAAATCTACCAATTACAATTGAATCTAAGTTGGTTAACTTAAACACACTAAACGAAATTAAAGTTTTTCGGAATTAACCAACAAATAGCACCTCATAAGCACGAGCTGAAAACTGTCACCACAACGATTTAGGGAGAAGAACGGTGCAATACGCCACCTAGCGGCAGTACCCCTTTCCCTTCTAAAACAGTTAATAGAACGTATTCCCCGCGGTTGCAATCAACCGAATAAGATTAAATTCCAACCTTTCCAGGGGCAGGTGGAGGTGGTGCAGCAAAGTTTAATTACTTTTTTTTCCCGTTTCCTGTCACTTAAATAACCAGAGTAATTTCGTCGGTCTATCAACACCTTCTCATTGTTCCAGACTTATTTTTTTTCCAGACTGTTTTAGTTTTTATAGTTTCCGGTATACGTGCTGGGTTAACCCCTTGATACTTTTTAGGGGCTCGTTTCTGCTGGTGATGCTGAAACTTTTTTTTTCTATTATTATTGCAGTTTTTGTCTCATTCAGGACTTTTTTGATGGTATTAATCATATTAAGAAAGAAATTACAGAAAAAAAAATATTTGCACTTTTTGTATGAAATAGTTCGTCGAAATGAAGTAAAAATAGGATATGATATAAGAGGGTAGATAATTAAAAAAAGAATTTCTGCCGATGGTTTTCAACGAAAGAAAAATTGATATGGCGTTGGGAAAAAAAAAGGTTCCCAAATTAAATAACGGGAACTTAATATGGAAAGAAATATCCAAACCTAATATTGACTTTTTGTTAGAAAAATAAGTGCTACTATACATATGAAAGAATATTCTGTGTTAAGTAAATGCGAGTATTTGAATTGAATACTAATTTGTGTCATAGTGTTAATATAATACAGGTATAAAATATTTGCAAAGAGGGACTGTTTGTGCATTATGCATATCTTTGCTGTTTAACAAAGGAAAGTAGATGGCTTTGGGGGGGAAAAAGCTCCCAAATCAAATAATTGAAAATATGACAAGCAATATTCAAAGCTAATATTTGCTCTTTGCTGGAAAAATAAGTGCTACTATCTGTATTATGGAATATTCTATGTTAACTAAATGGTAGCATTTGAATTGAATACTAATTTAATTGTATCATTGTGTTAATATAATTCAGCTAAAAATATTTGCAAAGAGGCATTACTTGCGCGTTATGTATATCTTTGGTATTAAACAAAGGCAAGTTGATGACTTTGGGACAAAAAAGGCTCCCAAATGAACACATTAAAGGCGGGAGAATTTGAAGAAAGTATGCTAGATAACGTGGATCAAATCGTAGTACGACTCCCGCCTTTAATGAGTTAAATAACTAAAAATATGAAAAAAAAATATCCAAAGCTAATATTGCCTCTTTTTTAAAAAAAATAAATAAGTGCTACCATCTGTATTAATGAATATATGTTAAGTAAACAGTAGTATTTGAATTGGATATTAGTTTGTTTCATAATGTTAATATAAGCCAGGTATAAAATATATGCATAGAGGCTATGTACACTAAATGTATATGACGTTATGTATAGGGTATATGTACATTAAATACAAATTTATATGGCGTTAGGTAAAAAAATGCCTCCAAATTAAGTAACTTGAACTTAATATAGAAAGAAATATTGAAAGCTAATGTTGACACTTTGCTAGAAAAATTAGTGCTACTATCTGTATTAAGAAATATCTGTTCGGTAAATGCATTGCATACTAGTTCAATTGTTTCATAATGTTAACATAACACAGGTATAAAATGTTTATAAAGTAGAAATATATATAATTTTTGAATTTTTTTCTAAAAATGTCATTTTAAGAGAAATGTCCAAAATTAAGAATAATACATTAATAATTTCTTTTATTATTATTCACAATGTAACAAAATAATTTTCTATTACTATGCTTTATATATTATATATATTTATTATGCTTTATAACAATACTTATCCAATTACAATTTTGTTATTTGATAGGCTTAATATTCTTTAAACTGTATAATTCTTTTAAATTTATTTTTAGATTCAATTCTTTTACTTTAGTTAGCTTTATTTAAATTATGAATGCTCTGGAGGAGATTTTAAGACTATATTATTTGATGCCATTTTAAAAACAATTGAGTATAAAATTATATTTTATATTCATTACAGTAGAATGGCGATGTGAGGACTTTTTCCAAATACCTAATTCATTTTCATTTTAATTAAATATCCAAATGCCATTTAATTCTTTTCATATTTTTTTTAAATCTTAAACAATTGTAATAGAATTAAAGTTCTGAACTTTTTTTATAGTTGAGAGTTCACGAAATTACATCAACATTTTAATGTTTTTAAAGATTATTTCCCAGTCAATAATTATATATTCTTGACTTATATCACAATTTAATATAGCAATGAATTTAAAAAAAAAAATGTAATCATTAAATATAATATTTATAATGCTGAATTATGAAATGTATTACAGGCAAAAATGTAGAAAATAATAGTGTCTTGATAAATCGCTTGCATTCGTGAATTAAAACTTAATTATGGAAGTGCGGTATTTCATATCGTTAAAGATGAAGTTTCCGACACTTCTATTCTGTTTTTAGTTCAATAGAATGAATTGACCCTATAGCTTCTAGTTTCTTGACATTCACTACACATGCATTCTTCTCAACCCGTTCCATCTTATGCTTTTAAAACATTTCTTTATGTGACTTCTGTGGAACCGCACTTCCCTTTTAATGTTTCAATATTATACTAGGCTTAGCAGATGGCTCTAAAACTTGGTCCTTGAAATATCACCCAACTTTCAGATCATCGTTATGACTCAGAGAACCAAAGGTCCTTAAATGAAAGAAAAAGTTATTTTGGTGATAAGGATATTATTACAAAAGATTTTTTCAATAAAAGTTCATTGACTGATTATGATATGTATCTTGAAGTATAATTAATTTTTCTAGCGATAATTAATTGAAAAATTTCTAAAGTACATTAAATTACCAAGAGAAATATCAACGGTAGTTACAGGCTTATATTTGTATTAGAACTTTGCCTATTTGTTTATCTGTTTCTTTACATATATTTCAATAATTTATTGTGAAAACAATTAATTCGTTATCTCCTTAATCTCAGTGAGTTCAATAGTCACTAAAATTACAAGTACTTAACCTATTTGTTTATCGGTTTCAATATGTATATTTCAATAATTTGTTGAGAAATTGCTATCTTTAGAGCCTTAATTCCAGAGAACCAAATAGTCTAAATTGGTAAATACTAAATAAATAAATAATAGACGATTCCTTTTCGTAAAGTGACTTAACCAGTTTACATAAATCATTAACATGCTGAATAAATTAAAAATTCGAGGAAATGCACAATTTATATGACCAAATCAAATGGGATGTAGAGAATGCCTGAGAATAATTATTATTTATTCAATAAATTTCATTCTTAAGTATCTGGTGGAGCTTTGTCTGCAGTTTGCTTTCACTCGCCAAACCCTAATACCTTTTGATACTATATGCGATGTTAGTCATTTACAGTAAACAAGTTTTTAAACTTCACTAGTCATTCGTTCTATATTGGATGTAGAATCTCTCCAAAACAAAGACATACATTTTCCGATTGCTCTATCAACATTCAAAACTCAAAGTACCCGAATGAGAATATTATTTCCGACTATATCCAACAATGTCAATATCCGACTATATCCTAAAGATTGAATCAATTTTTCTCATTCTGCTGCCAACTTAACTACTTCAAGATCAGCTTTTCTTTTCAAATCGCCAGATTCTTGCACGGTCCTTCATTGCACTTTTTCTTCATCTGATATCATCAGATGCCCCATTTACTATTTTATAAAAAGTACTATTAACGCATGCATTACTTATGCATTCTAGCGATTGCTAGCCGAGAGATGAAAAAATTTCCATTGCCCCAAAAATATTAACTTAGAGTCAAAATGGTGCGTCTAAAAGTACAATAAGCAAATATTATTTAAACTCATTTGCTGTTAAATTTACTGATAATTGAAACTTAATTCTCCCTTTTTGTCACCATTTCCCCGACAAATGCAATATAAATACTTACTCCGATGTGGTAGAAATTACTCATTAAATATTTCAAACATGATGATAAAACATGTAATGGATTAATGTCATGGATTCAGGTGACTCGCAACCTAACTAACACAAAGCTAAAATTGCAATGCTTACAAAAAATGTTTTATATCACATATATAAATTATATGTGATAATAAATATATGTGATATAAATTATATCTTCCAACAGCGTTTTAGTATAAGAGTAATGCGTCTTCCCCGTGATCTGGGCATTCTGGGTTCCAGTTGCATTTCGGGCATGGTTCTTCATCTGTTCTATTTGTGAGATGTGTGGATCTGACCTCCATTAAAAGGGAATTGTGCAAGCGAATGACTGATACGTGAGTGGTAAAGTCTTTCTCTTGGCCCTAGTTGGCACTACTAAAACAAGAGACGCACTCTATCGGCTCAAATCACTGTCTTCGTAATAGCGGGCTTGTCCAATAAGACAAGGGACAAAAGAAACACAACAATTCTATCTCAATATTTCTATTAACAAAGAAGCCATAACTATTTGTAATTGGTAAAGTATTTTTAAAAGCTTAGTATCCTTTAATTATTCTGTAATGATCTCTAATTAACTCTATTACAATCAAATGAAATAATTGCAAGAATTATTTATTCTACCAAGATCTTGTGACTCCCTAAACACCAAATATGAATGCTGAATCGAGATTTGGGATATCAAATCAATTCATTATATCCATGGAGACCTGCTTATCAAATTAATGCAGCACATTAGTTAAATATACCAATTATCTATATCATTTATTTCATATCAAGATTACAATCACCTCAAACGATATCCCCTATACATCTCCTGACATTGTCAACTACATTCCAATCATACAATTCCCTATCTTCCACCAACCATCCTCTCAAATTATTCAATTCTAATCACATCAAAGGACTAAATGGGATCGTCCAAGTCACACTTACTGTTCCTGCCAAATCAACTCTATGATAATGCAATCCGGAATGCATGCATCTTTAAACACAAAGTGGGAAATCTTCCCTCTAAACAAACAACGCGAAAAGGGAGAGGGAGAAGAGAAGACCCAATTGTGTGCATAAATACCCCAATACCCTGGTATAACCCAGACACGCTTCTGCAGGGGATATGAGGGCCGTCACCGAATACAAACATTCCCCCTGAGCGTAAACGCAGTAAGAGGTATATTGACCCTCAAAGCTCCTTGTTTAACGTCCCTGGTATGCAGTATTAATCGATAATCTAGCATAATGAAAGCTATAGTGATAAGTGTTCATTATTGGCCACGGTGTGTCTTGTTACATCGCTACGGAGAAAGTTTTGGTGGATCGGTGTGTTCGGTATGGTGAAATTACCTATTGAATTTATTAGATTAGGGATAGAGATAATTTCCTTGCTTGGATGGGCTGCAGTGTTCCAGATGGTTTCAGCTGAATATGGTAATTTGGTGAATAACAGGTGAATTGAGTCCAGTTAGTCTTCATAAACTATCGATGGATTCATAAAGGATGAGACTATTTGGGGCATGTGTTGGGAGTAATTTAATAGAAAGGGGGTTAAGCAATGATTTTGGGTTATTTTAGTAAGTGCTATATGATGAGGTTTAGCGTTTAATTATTTTATGATTTGGTGCTAAATATTTGAAAAGCTACTGAAATTTAAATTAGAAAGGTTTTTAATTAAAAGTGATAATTGTGAAAGTTAATTTATTTTGTGACATATTAGAATGAAATGTGACCATCAATGCATTGAATCTTCATACTTTGATAGATTTTCACATATTAGATCAATACCAATTCGTGATATTCCCTGTCTGCTTTTGATTAAAATTAGATAAACTGTTATATTTATGGACTTTAGACTAAGTTTGTAAATCTTTATTGAAGATTTTCTGAAAATCCAAAAGCGGACTACTTATCTATCATTCCATCTATCTGGGTACATAGCACTATAATATTCAATAAATGTTGATAAATGAATCAAATGGTCTTTTACCTATTGCTCCACCAACAAATATGTATTTTCGGTCGAATCCATAAGTAAATTTACTCTTTATGGATTTGCAAATCCTAGTCTTCAAACAATATATGGAAAACTCAAAGTACTGGGATTCAAAAACTCAAAACTGCCAAATAAATAAACAAAATGAAAGCTATTTCTAAAATTTTTATATTTTAGCTAACAGCACGAGCACAAACACTTAGTTGCAATTAAATATGAATTACACAAAATAATAAAACGCATACACAGGCAATGACAAATAAAACTTACTACATCGTCGACTGCTGGAAGTTGACAGAGAGTATTTTTGGTTGGTGCCACTAGATGGCAAGCCTAGTAGTTACAAGCTTAGTTTGTCTATTAAATTCTGAAGAAAATTATGGATTCATTTCAAACTTTGGATCCACATGATCAACTAGAACTCCAACAAGCATGTTGAAACTTTACATTGTGAACAAATAGGGCTTAAAAATTCCGTTATTTTAGTTTAAAAAGTTGAATGCGTATTTTTAGGTGAAACATACTTTCTTTGCCATTCCTAATCTCATTTTTATTAATCTACTTCTGTTCTTTTTGCATACATTCCTTCCTTCAGCAGTGAAAGTATAGGGTCATGAGAACAAGATTAAAATAATGATGAAATTCTCGCTGTGAGCTCACAAAATTGTTGGAAAATAAGTCTTGCATCGTTTGCGTGCTTTGCTTAAATATGCATTATTCTGTTTCGACTAAGTTTTACGGAACACCGTTATCACAAAAGGGGCAATCATTTTTCTTATTTAAGTTATCCCACCAAAGTTAAAAACACCGGTTATCTAGCTCAAAGTAGAATGTTTTTTATTCTTATATCTTGTTGATCAGACTCTCACAATTTCTGTCAAAAGCTCAGCAATGGATAATGGCAGACTGTTAATAACATGCTTTTTCAGATGCTGTTACTCAAACAGCTGCTTTGAGTTTCAGAAATACTCTTCTGATTGCTTCATTTCATTACCAAAAAAAAATCTGACAGTTGTTTTCTGAAATGTCAAGCAATAAAAAATGCAACCATAGGCCCTCTTTTTGAGTTCCTGGCAAATGGGAAACAAGTGGTAGCCTTGTATCTGGTTGATACAATATAGTATAACACAGTAAAATTGAGAACAAACTTTAAAACAGGAATAAAAAGAATTAATATTAATTTTAATAAAAACACAAAATACAAAATATGAAAGCAAGAAACATTTACAAAATTGCTCGCTTTGTATTTCATATATCATTTGTATTTCATATATCGAATATCACAGTTGAAGCGCGGGAATGGAGCTAAAATTCCATCCAAAACAAACTAGGAAAATAGCAAAAAAGGATTTTCTATCAGACATACCGCTATCTAGGTATAGGATAATGAAATTATCAGGTATCTGTCAGGTAAGACACGACAAACGAAATGTTAAATAAGGTGTCCTACGAGTTAATATAATAAAATCCGATTTAGGGATTAAAAATTTTACGATTATATTACAAGATTCTCTCGTTTTAGGAATTTCGAATATGCATTTTCATTTCATAAAATTAAAGTGAAATATTTCCAAGAGAAGTTCAAAAACAAACATTTTATGAAGTTAATTTTTCTTCCAAAATAATGCAATTTCATTCCAAAATATAGTAATGATTTTTTGAAATTATTCCCACCTTATTTTCTAGCCGCCAAAATGTAAAAAAAAATCACGTGGAAAAAGTATTCAAAGCAAATATCGTCAAAGTGAAATTAATTATATTACGATCCCAACATCGACATTTATTGCCAGAAAACTTTATAAAAACAAGTTTATTAGTTTATCTTGTCTTGAAAGTTGTTGATATATCAAAGAAATATAAATATCACTCGAGTGAAATATTATATGAAATAATTATTTTTGTGACATGCATAACAAATCTAAAACATTTATTGGGGAAGAAAATTTAAAGTCAACAGAATAAAATAAATATATTTGTTTACAAAATATGAAAGAAAAGCCCGTTTTTGTTGAGCCTATTTTGAACTAAAACAAGTTTATATGGAATCGATTCTCAGATTATGAAATGGCAATGCATTTTAAAAATTAGATTAATCAACTGTCAACCAGAATATTATAAATTTTCTTATAATTAATTCAATTAGTTTTGATCTCAAAACACGATTCACTTCTTATTTGAAATATTAGGGTCTCAAGTTTGTTTTTCCAAAGAAGGTTAACATGACAGGAGGGAGGAACTCTACGTATTATTTTCGTACTAAATCAGTATATAAATCCATATTATTTTCAGCAATATAGTTAGATTAAACATAAAAAATGTTTTATAGTATTAAAAATAGACTTTTCTCAATTAGAAGTGTGTTTTTCTTTGATAGTATAGAGATAAGCAACTGGGTCGCAATTAGTATGGAAAATATATACCAAAATATTATATTATTGTCTATTTTTATATTCTTATTTGTTATTTATATTATTGTTATCAATATATATAAATAAAAGAGAATGAATAACTCAATTTTAATATATCATTTGTTATTTATTTAATAATGTTTAACAAAGTATATGTTTATTTCAAATGGAAAAAAAAATATTTCTTTTTGGAAAAAAATCACTTTTACGATGTATTAAAAATTCAAGATTAGGAAATTCAATTTAAAATGCTCAAATTCTGTTTAAAACAGCATTATTTCCAAAATCATTGTTTTCGAGCAAATAAAGATAATTAATTACAATTTAACAGTTCAAAAATATGGGAGAGAGGGAGATTAACATATTTTGTTGATCTTTGAAAAATAAGAGAAATTTTTTTAATATTCTCAAATACACACTTTCAAATTATCTTAGTAGTAAGATGGTTAATCGAAGCAAAAATAAGAGTGCCTGCCTAACTTTAAAATAATCGACTAGAGAAAACTAAAAAACATCTTTATTAAAATGTACTAAAATTATTAAAATTATTAACTGTATGTAGTAAAAGATTTATAGAATTGGGTATCTTCCACAAAGGATTCTATTTTCTATGCTTGATCAAATAAAGTATTTAATACTAACCCAATTCGCATCTTAAACGCTTATTGCCACTAAGAATAAATATTTTATTTAAGGATTATTAATTATACATATGATGAAATTAAGTGTTTAAGACTTGTTTTTGAGTAAGTGTTTAAGCATACTTTTAGTAAGAAATTAACAATTTATTAAAATTTTGTTCAACAAAGTAATTTTCTGAACTAATAGGAATTTGTTATTCTTAAATGTTTCGTATTTTTGAGGTTAAGTTCCATTTAATTTAATCTGAAAAAGAAGACAAGCCTATTCAATTTCGACCGATATAATTTAATTAGTAGTAATATTCAAAATTAATGGTATTCAAATTAGACTAATAGAGAAAATTTAAGAAAAAAATAATGATAAAGAAATTAGAATATAAATATTATCTTTTATAAAACAATAAAATAATTACCAGTTTAACATTTAATGAAGTAAAATCATTTTCTGCTGAGTGAATAAAAGCAAGGTTTTATTTAATTGCGCACAAGGTTTCATTAAATTTCGACTTAAATAAAATTTCATTCTTTTTAAATCAGTAATAATTAGCAATAATGCTTTGTAGGTAGTCGCAATATGAAAATCTTTAAAAAGCTTTTAATCTCTTTTGAAGAACTTTATTAGTTTCATGATTCAAAACAATTTAGTTTTAATAAGGTAATTTTCTTTAAAATATTTCAATTTCTTGCGAGACTCCGCTAGATGAAGATACGCTAAATAATAGATAACTATAACAGCCTCGATAATAGATAAAGAAGGCTTATACCAGAAGAGAAATTAACAAATTGAAATGTACAAAAAGATAGTAAAGACATATAAATCTACAATACATTTGATAAATAAAAAGACTCAATTGATTCTGTCGCTTTATATCAGTCACGTCTGTATAGCCATCAGTCATCATGTGTTTTCAAGGAGGATCTAACAAAATTTGATCTTGCAAGAACCACTGCCATTGTTCTTGTAGTTTCAAGAACCTTTCTTTGTTCCCCAAAGTATCCATATATATATATATATATAATCTCAAATCAATGGAGAATTAAACAAAAACCATTCAATATCTATTAAAATGATTTTTAAAACTTTCTTTATTGAGATACTAAATGAATATACGCTGAAATAGACAAATTCATTGAAATGCACACACATATATCATATGCAATTTCCATAAGCACATAATGAAATATTTCATTGCCAAAAGAAAGAAAGTAACTTGAATTAGAGTTTCACTATCTACATATATAGAAAGAATTTAATTCCTGACAATTTTTCACCCACATTTATATAGACATCATAATCGGATATTGAGTTTTCAACAACAATAAAAACAAATATTCATCTTTAAGCATTGGCAGGATTATTTTATTTTCGAGAAACTTTATTTTTTCGCCAAATATATCTCCGAAATCTAAGGGACATTGAACAAAAATTCATGCAGCATGCATTGCAAAATAAGCTTTTTTCCTCACTGGAAGGCTATAAGTAAGCAATATGTTTAAGTTTTAACTATATTTATATTCTAAAAAAGTATTAAATGAAATTTTATGAGTTGAAAAAAATTTAGAATACTTTCACATAATTGAAACAGGAATTTCTAAGAAATATACAGCAAAAGTAACAATTTACAATAAAGCTATTAATAACTTTCATTTCAAGGCAAAATATATTTAAATCATAAAAAAAATCATAAATAAAGTTGATTGGATATTTAATAGGAATTCATTTATTGCTGAAATCGCATTTCTTATAATTGCTTTGTACTCTGATACCAAAAATTCCCCATGGCATCATTCAAAATAAAGTAAATAAGTAAAATCGAACATTAAAACTGATTAAATGCTCTTTCTTTCTCAACTTTAAGCCGTTATAGAAGCCATTTGCACTTAAGCGGTTTTGACAGAGGACATTAGGCAAATATGTTACACCACAGTAACGACACTCGGGACATCTGATTTTGAGTGAAAGAGACTGGTATGTAGAATAGAAAGGGGTGAAATAATTGGAATCGAAAGAAAAAAAAATAAAAGTGGAGAAAAGAGCATTAAATAAAACAGATCGAAGTCATTGCCTAAGTTCTCACCAACTAAAAAAAAGATAAATCTGTTTTCGCCTAGTTTGTCCTAAGAAGCTTATGGTATTTTTCATCTGGGTGATTATTTACTGTCGTAGTATCAGAGTTCCGCCCAGCGGAAAAGAAGGGACATTTCTCACTTGCTTTCACTAATAGCAGTATGCTAATTTCTCATCAATGTCCAAAATTATTGAGAATTCGAAATGGAAGAAATGAAAGACTGTTAATTAAACCCTAAGAGTATTTTTTTCATCATTAAATTGATCGTGAATTTTGACGTCGTAGAAATAACCCCTGCATTCAAAAAAATTAAATATTAGTTATTAAAATAATTTTACTACTTCTTTTTCTATTTGTTTCGTCAACAGGATTTTGTTAAAATTGTTTGTAAATGGACTGTCAAAAATACATTAAAGTTGTTTAATTAAAACGAACTAATGCTAAAACTATACACATTTTACAATAGCCAATAAATGAATAAAATCTAATACAGATATAAACCAGTTTTAACAAATAATAATAATATATATATATATATATATATATATTATTATATTTTTTTATAAATATATTTATATAAAGCTTTTTCTAATAAAGAGGAATATATATATGCTCAACTTAGTCTGCAAATCTTTTGTCAATTTCATGAATATTTTTTATTCAATTTTATGTATTGATATTTCTGTTTTGTTATTTTCATAATATAAAAAAACTAAGTGATTATTAGGAGCAATTCTGAAGGTATATAAATATTTCATATACTCATCAGTAACTGAATAATTGCTTCACTTCATCTCCAACTATAGTCACCATGACATATCAAATTTCAAGAATGATCAAAGAAACTTTGATCTTAATAGAACTATTTCAATAATTCTTGTATTTTCAAGAATCTTAATTTTTTCGCCAAAGTAGCCAAATGTTTTCCCAAAAAATTAGAGGGATTTAAATAGAAAGTTATGGCATCTATTTAAAATATGCTAAATGCAATAATTCTTACATTTTTGAGAACATTATTTCGCCAAAGCAGTCAAATATATTATCGCAATCAAGGAACCTTGAACAAAAATTTAATCAGAATCTATTAAAAATTTTCTTAATGACTTGATTCTTGTACATTTTAGAAATTTTTTTCTTTCAAAGTAGCTACATATATCACCGAAATCCATTGAGCATTGAACAGAAATCTAACATTCACTGAAACTTTTTGTAAACTTTCTTCGTTTCTGGGAGACTAAACAAGCAAGGAAGCAATATTACCAAGTATTCACAATATATATGTTCTGTAAAAGTATTAAATAAAATAGAAGCATTAACATTTTTTAATAATTACTCATAATTAAAATAAATATTTTCAAGAAATATGCCGCACAAATTATAATTTATAATAAAGCTGTTAATATCAGTCATTTCAATGCAAATGATGTGCAAAATCGTATTAAAAATTTTTTCTAATAACGAAGATTGATTATGTAACGATAATTCATTTAATGTCGGAATCTCATTTCTTGTAATTACTCTGTTCTTTGATATCAAATATTCTCCATGGCGTCATTCAAATAAAACAGAACATTAAAACTGATTAAAAGGTCTTTTACACATCAACGAATTCATATAGGAGCCATTTGCACATAAGAGTTTTTAAGAAAGGACATTACGGAAATAAGTTCCCTCAATAACGATACTCGGGACACTTGATTTTGAGAAAAAGAGACAGATATCTAGAAAAGAAAGAGGGGATAGCCAGAATCGAAAGCAAAAAGAATAAAATCGAAGAAAAGAACATTAAATAAAACAGATCAAAGCCATTGCCTAAGCTGTCGGTGACTAAAAAAAGATAAATCAGCTTTCGTCTGGTTTGTCCTAAGAAGCTTATAGCATTTTTCATCTGGGTGATGGTCTACTGTCGTAGTATCAGCATTCAGAAAGTCAGACATTTCGTGTTTGTTTTTTCTTAGCACAAAATGCGGAATTTTAAAATTAATCCATCTTTTCAATTATTAAAAATTTGCAATATCAGTGTATAACTGTGCTAAATTATACCACAAGAATATTACTTATCATAGAATTGATTCTTAATTGTGACCTCGTAGAAATAGCTATTACTACCATCAAAAACTTTTAAATAATTGGCATTCAAATAGCTTTCCTTTTTTTGCAATAATCCTTTCAAACATTATTTGTAATTGGGTATCAAAAATTGCATTAAAGCCATTCAATCACAACAAACTAATATTAAAATTATAGCAATTTTCCTCATTGCCAATAAATGAATAAAATCTAATAAAGATATATATAAAAAAGGCTAAATTTTAGAAATAATTTCTAGCCAGAGTATCCAAAATTACTTTAAAATTTCAACGTAAGAATGTAATGGCTGTAAAACTGTGCCCCAAGAATAACATTTGTGTGTCGTTGAATCGGTATTTAAGTTTGACTGTATAGAAAAAGCTACTCAAATATAAAATTTGCAGATTAAAACAGTTTTACAGATTAAAGTTTGTTTATTTTCAAACATTCTTGTGCAAAAATCATTTCTAAACGGTCTAGCAAAAATGTGTTAAAAGTTTTTTTTTCATTCAAACTAATATTAATATACTGATGATTTTATTATATTTAAAAATTGAATAAAATTTAATAAAGATGTAAAAAAAATTCGTCTTATGAAATAGGTTAAAAATAAATATAGAAAGCTATTTCTAATTTACAATTACTGTCTAAAATTATTGAAAATTTGCAAGTAAGGATATAGTCTGTTAAATTAAAAAAGAGTTTTTTTTAAATAATTGAACTAATTCTTAATTTTGGCTTTTCAAACATTGCTGCTACTAAAAATTTTTAGATATCTGCTATTAAAATAGAGTTACTGTTTTTTATTTGTTTTTTGCAGCAGACTTATGCAAACATTATTTGTAAACGGTCTTTCAAAAAAATGCTTAATTGAAGTAAACTTATATTAATATTATTATGATTTCACTATTGATAACAAATCAATAAAATGAAACAAAAATATAAATACACAATTTAATGAAATAAGTCAAAAATAAACTCGGGAAGTTATTTCTAAAAAAGGAGGTTATAAAAATTGGGCTGAAGTTCTTTCATTATGCCTTTGTCAGTTTTATAGAAATCCTTTAGGTCAAGTTCAAAACTTCCCACATCTGTTTTCCTTCTTTTTTATATTTCTTCCATAATATAGCTGAAATTTGCAATAACAAGAAGTAGTTCTGTAGGTTTGTAAATAGCTCATACATATTCCTCAGTAATTGAGTTGATATTCAGGGAATAACTGCCGAATTACACTATAAAATGTGAGCGTTTCATGAAATGTTTAGGAGCATTTTAATTGCATTAGAATAATATTTTTAAAATAAAATTTATGAGTAAATATGAATGCCACGAAAAAAACGTAATTTTATAAATTAATCAATT
Organism: Argiope trifasciata; assembly: GCA_026543055.1. Classification (NCBI taxonomy): domain Eukaryota; kingdom Metazoa; phylum Arthropoda; class Arachnida; order Araneae; family Araneidae; genus Argiope; species Argiope trifasciata. Next base: position 4,579,482 of record JAPMOQ010001131.1, on the reverse strand, counting down.
TGTTTCAAAATTGATTAATTTAAGGTTATAGATCGAAAATTTATAACAAAAAATTTCGATCTATCTCTGACTTCAAAGATAATGAAATATTTTCAGAATTGAAGCATATTTTGTATCATTGTTAAATTTTATAAAACGGTCGATTTTATGCTTTGCAATTAAATCGATAAAAATCTTAACTTATGAGATAAAGAAGCAGAAAAGTTTGGTTTCAAAGTAAGTCAAAGAAATAAATAAAAAGTTTTATTTTTCAACATGGCAATTGCACAAAAAATAAAATCATTGCAGTTTATTTGAGAAATAAATTTTTCATTTAGCAAACAAAAAAAGGACAAAAATATAGAATTTCAATTTGTAATTTTATTCCTAAATTGTATGCAAATAAAATAACATTAAAAATTTATTGTTAACAAAATAAGTATTTAAAAATTCAACGAAGAAATTGTTATTAATTTCCAAAATTAATATTAAATTCATAAGAATTTTGTGATACATTATACCTGGTTGGTTATATATATATATATATATATATATATATATATATAACACATACCTGTATACGTTTTTTGATTTTTCGATTTTTCTTAGATGAGCATTAAATGTCTTCAAAGCATTTTGTCAGAAAAAAAATTAAATCCTAATTTAAATTCATTTTCTAAGCAATATTTCAGGCAAATAATTGAGAAAATATTTTGCATAATAGTATTTAGTTGTCTTCCAAATAAGCGTTAATATGATTATGGAATGCAAAAAAAAAATGATAGAAGTATCTGAAAATTTTTATTCTTTTGAACGAATAAAATTTTATTTAAAATAATGCAATCAATTTAAAATTGTGTTTAAGAAATATTTGAATTTTAGAAGCGCGTGGGTTTTGAAGTTTTTAAAACTTTATGAATTGATTTTTTCTCTTTTAAATTTAAATTTTTAACTACTTTATTAAAAATTACAACATTTAAACTTGTGAGTCGCGAAAGCTTTCGAAATTTATCAGGACATAATAACTTATTTTAAATATCAAATTTCAGCTCTTCAGCTTCTCTTCTTATTTTACTTACAAAAAAGAGAAACTCCCCTTTGAGCTATTAAAATGTCACCAACCAAATTTTTGTTGCGGCTATCTCATTCTTTAGGTTTCACTAAAAATATTACCTTAAGAACGCATTTAAATACAACTTTAATCCTCTAAGTTTCAAATTTAACTTAAACTGAACTTCAATTTTTCATCACAAATGGATTCTTTTTTTCCAAGAATTTTTATTATATCAGTATTCTTTTTTTATATTATGCAAATACTGTTTCAGAAAAAATTGCGTCCGGTTGATAAGAGAATACGATGATAAGTATAAAAGGCTCAACAAGGGATGATAACTATTGTTACGGATTTCAAATCCATCGATTTCGCGTTAGTGTATAATGGGTGTATGGTGTGAAATAAACACAATTAGCTGGCCTCAGTAGAGAAACACATCAACGACGTTTATTTACATGAAGACACGGTAGCACAATTTACAATCGTGGAACATGTACACTGAAGACGAATACACAGGACAACATACATCAACTATCGACAGAAGACAGTAGCCCATTATATCAACAGTAGTCCACCAGTAGAAATCCGTAGTAATAACGTCCACAGCATACAAAGTGGCCAAACAGGATTCAGCAAGAGAGGGTATCATCGGAGTTTTGCTCTACTGTCTCCCAAGACCGCTTATGTCTCTTCTCGTCTCAGTTGCTGAGAAACTTCTTCAATTCATGACTATAATCCAAGACCATTCAATTCAGGACTCCGCTCAGCTTGAGAGTGGAGGCCTATTACGATTCCCGGGTGGTGGGACTTGAAGCTTCTGGACAAATTTCGGTTCTTAATGAACGTAATGACATATCTCGGTTCTAAATGAACGGATCTAGAACATTCTCGATGTCTCGAGTATTATCCATTTTGTCGCCAAAATTGTCAAGTTTGTCACCAAATTCTAGGATATTGAGTCGAAACCGAGATACTGTCCAATACAGATTACCGTAAATCAGTCATTATTATAAAGACATTTCCGTGCTGGAAAGCAAAATTACAGGTTTGTAATGATATTTATTCAGCTGGAAAACACAAAACAAGGGCGGTTAAATATAGATGAAACACATGCAAAACAATTATCATTACAAAAAATATATAAATCATTGCAAAGAATTAATAAATCATGGCAAAAGTACAAGAATGGTACAATCTTTTGTTTTTAAAAAAATTAATAAGAATGAATATTTTTCGTTTGCAATTTTAGTTAATTGAATAATTATTTTCTTATATATTGTAAAAAGAATTTACAATAGCTGAATATACTAAATTATAATCTTCGCTTTATTCCTCAGCATCCAATATATAGAGTTACTTCGCTAAAGATAAACTAGCAAGCATTCTTTTTTTACATTTGGATTACTCGCAACTAAAAAAATAAATATTTTGATTTAGAAAATATTTTATTTTATTTATGATTTTAAGAATAAAAACCATGTACTGAAAATTTATTTCCGATAAATATTATGAGCTATAATATTCAGAAAATTCCTTAAATGTTTAAATTTAATTTGTACACTTCAGCTGCTAATTCCATGCTAATTTATAAAAACTTAGCTAGATAAATTAAGGCCCATTCCCATTAAAATAATTAAGAGCTGAAGTAAAAGAGCATTAAAAATGAATTACTGGTAAGTACATTTTAATATTTCTAAAAGTAAATAGGATTTGTAATCTATACTGACTCTTGAAATCAGCATTACTTTTATCTAAATACTATTATGTTCTTTACTTTGTAACATAAAATGAGTTAAAAAATGACTAAACGAGTAATTATACAAAAATCAAAGAATAAATTCATATATATCTAACGATTAATCAATAAATTGCATCATCATTATAAATATCGCATCGTTTCTCCTATGTTAATAATGCTAGTAATTTTTACAAGGATAAAATTTGAGGAATATTTAACAAAGAATAAACAAACATGTTGTGGATTTAAAAAAATGTTCAGAGTAATAAAAGTAATTCTAAATCTGCCATTTAAACTTAATTTTAAAAAAGTTTTTAGAAACAAGCATTCTGTGTTAAAAATATCCTTTTCTAAAATTACTTTGTAAGTTTGTATGATTCCTTATTATACATTAAAGAATTATGAGCATAGTGTTTCTCTCATCAACTAGCAGGTGTCGTTCCCTTATGCTATAAACATTTATTGAATTTAGTAATGGAAAATAAATGTTTGGATAAGCTAAAATTTTGTATTTTCACCAAAAATATGCAATTGTGTAAGATATTAGAAGCTCAATGAGGGATAAGTGCTTAGAAAATCTTATCCATACAGATAAAACAAGTATTTAATTAAAAATGTATATACAATAAAAATATTTCTTTTTATTCTGGAAATTAACATTTTCAACGAACTAACGAGATATCTCGTCTCTCAGATTCTTCCATTGATATTTGTCTTTTCATGCAAATTTTATCTAATTTATCTTTAGCGATGAATGTGTTAAGATTCATAAAGTCTTTTTAAATTATGCCATTTTTTCCAGTTTAATTGGAAGTGCCTAATAGACGAAAGTGCCTATCGCCACTACCAAAACATCTCGCCAATAAATTATATATCTTATTTCTTTCTAATTAACTCAACGGTGAAATTCCGTACGTTATAATTACTTTCAACTCTTCTGCATTAAAAGTCCCTAAGGCATCTCTGCACGCCATGCTAAAACCGAACATTTAAAGGGATAAAGTGCCCTTTCACTCAAGGACTCTAAACGACTCTTACAGTTACTCAAAGAGCCATTTGCACGTAACTCTTTGTGACAGAAAGTATTAGGCAAATGCGTAGCTCCAGTAACGACACTCAGGACATTTCTTTTCGTGGAAAAAGGTAGTGATAGGCAGAAAAGGGGGAAATAGTATCGAAAAGAGGGAAAGGCTAAAGAAAAGGGAAAAAAGCATTAGAGGTAACAGACCAAAGCCATTACCTAAGCTCTCAGCAGCAGAAAAAGACAAATCACTTCCGCCTGGAATGTCCTCAGACGCTCAGGGTAATTTCCATTTCCTTGATTATTTACTGATGTAATGTCACTGCACTTATGTAGTATTTGTGTCTGCTTGTAGAATGGTTAGTGATAATACTGATTTGCTTTGCCTTGGCATTATACTTCAGATAATGGAGAGATTCTTTCCCTCAAAAAGTATCAAATTATATAAAATATAAGGAATTTGAAAGAATTGACAATTTTGATTTCAAATCTCCTGATGCTAAATTTACTCAGCTGAAATCCCTGATTGTTTACTGATGTAACGTCACTGCACTTATGCTGTATATTCGTCTACTTGTAGAATGGTTAGTCATAATACTGATTTGCTTTAGCTTGGCATTATACTTCGGATAATGGAGTGATTCTTTTCCTCAAAAAGTATTAAATATTGTAGGATATAAAGAATTTGAAAAAACTATTAAAATTATTATTTTAAATAACATAATGCTTAAATTATCTGATAAAAATAACATCTTTCGAAATAATTTATATAATGTCAGATTAATCTCCTCTCTAAAAGTAATTATCATTTGAACTTCACTGTAACAAATTCATGAGTTCTGATTGGTATATTTTTGATGACTAAATCAAGAAATTATGTCTGCAGACTCCTTTAAAGAATTATAATAATATATGAATACTATTTTTATTCCTTTCATGAGTTAAGCTTTCTTGTTGCTTACACTCGAAAGTTCTGGAAATGGTTTGGACAAAAAATCGTAACAAAAAATATCGTAATAAATAATAAAAATATATAATATATATCGGATTTTTTTTTTGAATCGTTAAAGAATTTTACAATCGCTTCACCAGAATAATGCATAAAAATACTTACTATTATATAAACAAAATAAAAACATAAAAGCCAAAATAACTTTATTCTTGTTGAGCGATGAATGTGTTCATCGTATTATTCGGTATTTTTAGTTTCCAAACTCAGTTCTTTTGAAAGAAATTCTTTAGTACTTAAATAAGATAATATTTTCTTTATTTAAGTTTAATATCTATAAGCTTCAAAAGTTGTATTTTGTTTAATGAATCAAATTAGTTTATGCACATGTTAACACTCTGAAAACAAAATAAATTTCGCATATAGATTTTCAACATTTTCATTTATTATGTTTTATATGATAATGACCAATTTCTTTATTAAAATACTAATCACATTTTTCTCTATCTATATAGACTTTGTAACTTTACTATCAGTTTCGATATCTATAAAACAAAGGCTATGTAATATAAAGAATGAAAGGAAACCAACAATCACAACATCAGTTATTTACACTGATAAATTAGAGACTAGATAGCTGCCAAGAATTTCTCAGCTAAAGAAGAGCTGTATTTGGAAACAGTGAAATAAAATGAGTTGAATACCTTTTCTGATTGACAGATGTCTAGCTTTGTTCTCTTGGCAATGACATGTTTTAGTGCTTCCGTTTATATCATTGTTTTACAATAAAGTTTCTGATCTGTTGTTTTGGCAGGGGTTGAGGGTTTCTTTTAATCGAATCGACAGCCGTAAAAGTGCAGATGTCGTGTAGATGCAAGCGCCCATGAATACCGAAATATTTATTTATATGCAACTAATTTGCTCCTGGGATTTTGATTGAAAACCTTGCATCCAATTCAAATATGTTTGTCTTCTTCCCACATAAATTTATTAAAAGAATTTTTTTTTTTACTTAGGAAATTTTCAACTAATATTAATAATTTGCTTACTATTATGAGTTAATACGTATTTAATATGCAATAAAAAGTAAACCAATGAATTTATTAACACCAAATATCAAATATTATGAACTTGGATACATGTAATCAATAATCATGATGAATAAAAATACATTTTTAGTTGGCTGAAACAATAAATATTAAAAAATTATCTAAAAAATTATAATAAATAAATTAAGTTTGTCACATATACGTTAAAAGTTTTAAGTAAAGGATTTATTAAAAGTAGTGATCACATAACGTGCACTGCATAAAGCCGAATATTGTCCAAATTTACCAATGACTATTCATGGATATTTAAAGGCAAAATCAAATGCATTATTTAATTAAAAAGATCGCTTTTAAAATTCTTTGTCAAAATGCATTAAGTATACCAATTTGAATTCAGAAACCTTCAAAATGAAACGAAATCTAAATGAGAAAAACACTGTAATCACCAAAAACGTTTTAATCGAAATGTTTCTAAATATAATGTAAGAATCAATTATTTTTTAATAAAACGTTTTTTTTTTTTTCCATTTTAAAATGTTTAATGATAAACAAAATCTATAATTTTTAATCACAAAACATTATTGGTGTTCGACTAAATGGCTTAGTGGATGTTTCGTTATTTTATTATTTTCCGGTATTTAAACTTTTGTCTTTTTCAATGTTTGTCACATTTAGTACTTAAAGATAGTTAAAACCAAATGGAATAATATCCTAAAAAATTTCTCTAGTGAGCTTTAATAAATGAGTTATTTTCCCTACATAAAATTGTAAATTTTGAACAAAGGGCATGGATTTCACGAGTGCATAGATTTTTACTTTTACACATGTATATGTCAAGGTTCATTAATGAAAACCGATACTTCTATATTGAAGATATCTATACTTCTGTATCTGAGAAAATCGAATAAGCATCTATGATGCTTACCTTCCTTCCACTAAATAACCAAAATTTAATATTCTAAAAGTGAAATAATAAAATCAGAAATTAAATTAATATCATGGATTTAAGTCCTTGGGTTTGAATTATTGCATTTATATGTATATGAAAAACACAGCCAGAAATGATCAAAGCCTTATGGGATTAATCGAATTTTATGCTGATCTATATTTTAAATGTTACGCTCATTTTCAAATGCTATGTAACTGCGTCTTCATGTTTTATAATATTCCCGTTCCTTAATACCCAGATAGAAGGTCGTCTTCTTAATGTATTTTGATGAAAACCTAAACATTTGGTGTAAACATATGCTAAATTTTATCCATTTAACTCAATTCGTTTTTAAGTTATAGTTTTGCAGAGAGGCGTAATGCTAAGAACATGATATTTGGAGTTAAGGATGTCTGAAACATGGGAATATAATCAAAATTTGAACATTTTGACGCATACAAAATACTCGACATTTTGATGATTGTAAAGTATTTTCTTTTAGCATACTTAGGATACAAGAAAGGGAAACACTAAACTATCAGCATTATTTATTTATGCATAAAATAGAAACGTTTTGAATTGGAAAAATTTAGTTACCAGTAACAAAAATATTGTGTTTCGTAAGTATTAAATTGAATTCAGATAAATTTTGTAAAAAAGGGTTGAATATACTTTTATTTTAGATTATAAATATTTTCTAAACACTTTTGTGTTAGAAAATACTCATTAATGAAACAACTAGAAAAGGTAATCTAAATTTAAATGTCAACAATTAAAAAAAAAATTAAATTTTTAATCTTTATTTCAATATTTTATTATTCTTTCAATTTCTCTCATTTCCATTAAAATTCCTTTATAAGAACCATTATAGCCTCCAATGATTATTCCAAGTAAAATCCATTCACATGGATACCATGAAATTTTTAGAAACGATTATTCACTATCAGTTTTCAGATACTGATCCATTTTCAGATACTGTTACATCAATTATAATTCTCGAATTACTTTATTCCAAGAAGTTTGCTCAAACATAACATTAAAGATGAGATACTTATATCCAAAAATATTTATCAGACCCTCAAATTGCTTATACACACATGTACTGTTATGCCTAAGTTCTATTACAAACTCTTGCTTGTAATGGAAGTCAGATACAAGATTTGTGGTTGCATTCGTCGATGCATTATAATTTATGACATTTGGTTTCAAATTTAATGTAGCTCATAGATTAATACAGTCTTGTAGTCTTAATACACGTCTAGAAACACTTATCTAATTTGACTTGCGAATGCAATATTTAATAAAGAGGAGCTAAGGAAAATGTTTGCTTAGTAGAAGTGATAGTCTTTAATGAACATTCACCAATGAATGATTTCTGTTCAAGTAAAGTGCAGATACAATTGCCTTCGTATTTTTCTATCCCATATTAAAATTGCAAAGATAGAATATGATAATGCTTTTCATTATGGTTGCAACTTAATAATGAAAACCAGTAATCATTCTATCTGCAATTTATCGTAATTTATGTAACAAATACCATCTTTAGTTAAATTGGTTTCCACTTGTTAAAGTAATCCACTATATTCAAATAAAATTGAAAGAAAAGTTGCCCTTTGGGAGTAATCTAAAAGGTGCTTAATAAACTTTGTCCTCAAAACAGAAGTCTTTCATCATAGAATTTAGTTATATTAATTTTATTGTGAATTTTGTAACCAAACCACATGGCCTGATATTTAAAGAATATATTTTTGAGTAAAAGATGCTCATAATTGAATTATTTATATTATATATATAAAAGTTATACACGTTTATTAAAGAAAAACAAGTCATGATACAAGTTTATTGTTCATCAAAAATCAAACAATATTAACATTGATTTTAATTTCAAATTCAACACAATTATAAGTGTCCAATTTCAGTCACTAGTATTACAAACGACATAAGAATAGGTACGATATCCGAGTCTATACTATTTTTTTGGTATATCTGATGTGAAGATTTGGAAGGCTATAAATACATTTTTCACGTGCTATACACTAGTCAAAGGGTTTACTTAGTTTTTTATCAAACACCAGGGAATTTTCCCCCATTATTACCCAGTGACATGCGAACACCCTTTCAAGACGTCACATTAGACATGGAGAAAAAAGTGTGGAATAAATTATTATATTACTTCGATATCATTCCCGTTTCTGGATAGACTGGCATCGAATATTTAATTATTTTGAATTTAAACTTTTAACCGCAATTTTTTATTTCTAATAAAGAACAAGATTATAATTATTTTAATGGCCCTACAAGTTTGTTTTATTCAATAATGAACAGCTTTGTTCTCGGTCACTATTTTCTCAGATGTCCATTATTTAGCCGAAATTCATTCAGATGTGACAGCATCGATGAATGGAATCTCCGGACCTTTGAAATGAAACAAACGTGACGGTACCACATTCCAGAATATATTTTCTGACTTTATTCTAAAAATAATGTTCTTGGACACTATGACCATCCGAACACACTCCGTGGATTTCTTATTTGATATATAGAATACAAAATTTACGATACGCTCAGAACGATTGGTAAAGATATTAGGAGTTATACTGGCATAACTCCAGTTTGAAAGCATTCATAATCAGCATGCAGGCAACTCATATCATTCAAATAAAAAGTGTTTTGCACATATTCTATTAAAAAGCCGTGTAATTTGTATTCCTAAATAAATTTATGTTAATAAGTGAAGACTTTTAACATAAACTTTTTTTTTATTTCGTTGATGGTCTTTATCATTTTATATTAGGATATAGTAGCATTCTCTGTCAAAATAGATTTAGTCTAACAGATAAATATAAGATTTTGCATTCATGCCAGTATTATTACGCATAGGTGCAATTTAACTCTTTATTGACTAGTTTCTTTTTTATCATGTGAGAACATGATCCTGCTTTCATTAGGAGGTTTTAAATAATTGAAGGCAACAAATAATAGAAGCTAGAAATCGCATAGGCAATGAATAAAGCATAAACGGCAATATTCATCAACATATTTTAATCGCATGCATTTTTTAACTTGCTTTTAACAGCTCTGTGTTATTACTATGTACGCTTCTTTGACATCAGACGCGTTTTTAAAAAAGGTTGATGTAGAGCTATGAAATCATAGTTATTTTCAAGGAATGTAATTTTTTGGGGGTTTAATTTAACTTTTTTTAATGTGTTCAGAACAAATTTTATTAAAACTGTTGCTAAACGCGAGTAAAATATATTTTTTTCTTCATTCCTAGGTGGGGAACACTGAAGGATTTGACTCCTGTTTTAAGATTAATCCATTATGAACCTGTTTTATGATTCCAGGAACTTGAAAAAAACAATTTGTGTTTGCAAAAACTAATGTTTCCATTACAATTATATATGTTTTTATATTTAAGAATTTATTGGTAAACAGTTTATCATTTGGAAATAGCATATATAGAAAGAGGATGGAAGGGGGGGGGGATAACGACCAGTAGAGAAATCCCGTGATTGTTCCATAAATGTTCAAGCATGTTAATGACTTAAATTAATTAAGCAAATATTTACATAATGTTCTCACATATCTTAAAATTTGCGATCGCAGATTTTATTTTTACTTTTTAAAAAATTGATTCGAAAAATTTACTTTCATTTTTTAAACAATTTATGAGAAAATGTTTTGCAAAGCATATTCCGTTTTAAATCTTACTTATATTTTGAAAAAAATTGCCAATCGATAACGCCACGAGTTAGCAGAGTAATATAAATTATATACAGTGATAAATATAAATACCTAACTTATCGAGCAATAACTTTTGATTAAACATTTCGGAATGTTTTCATTTGCAATCAAAAAGAACATTAGGCAATCACAAGTAAAAAACATTTTTTCACTCAGCATTCGTGTTGTCATTTGCATATCATAATTAATATAATGACGTTATTAATATCTACCCATTGGCAATAAAAGTCACAGCCAAATCTCACTCTTAATATTTTAGAAAACAAAATTAAGTATATTGCTTAGAAGCTACATCCGAAGAGTAGAAGTTAAAAAGAACTATGGAATATATAATAGTCATATAACTATAACAAATGTCCTCTTATAAATCAATAGCATTAAAATGTAAAGGCTTTGATAAGCCACAGAGCTTTTGTTAGCTATAGATATTAATTATAGTAATGGTGTTCTCTTTCTAGTTGAAAAAAAAAGGATTGGAACGACAACTAGATGTAAATAACGGTTAAATTAGAACCTTGTTACAATAATATTTAACTTTTTTTCCATGTAAACGCATTCTATTACCGAACGAGATAAGGGAAAACCCCAATTATGAAACATTTTTTACACAATGTCCATTTTCTTAATTACACAAAAGAACACTTTTTGTGTTATCCAAGATAAATATTTCTTTAATGAGGCCATTTTTAATTTATTAAAAGTAAACACTGTCAGACGAGGATAGTGTAAAGCGGAGAGCATAACTTTAATTTTATTAATTTTTTCATGAAGCTACGGATTAAAACTGACATTTTCTTTTCATTTTTCCTTTAAAGTGCAATTACTTAGAAAATGTAATAAGAAATGCAAAGGGTTGCAATTATAATTTCTTTAATTAGTGTCTTTATTATTTAAAATAAATTCAATTGGGTTTTTTATGTTATTTTAATAACATCGAAGTCATTTTTAAAATATATTTTATGGGTACATGAAATATTATTAAAATAAATTAAATGGAAAAAAAATATTTAAAAAAAAATTCTTTACGAGAATAATAAATTTTAGAATTTTTCAATATCTTTGTTGAATATTGTTTCTTTTCTATTCCCGTTAACGAATCACATTTCTTGTTATTTAATATCATTGCTAATTAAAGGTTAAATTCTAATAAAATTAAAGTAGTGTATTATCTGCAACGCAAAAGTGTGTAAAATTTTGAAAAGTTAAAAATTAAAATCTCAAAATTTATAAATGATGAGTCTGATATTTTAAAAAGTCATGTGCCGAAACTACTGCAACCATTTCAACAAGTGATACATGAATTTAAAAATAAATATGTTTAGTTTTTTTACGGTTACGAATTTCCGATGTGTCACTCTTGTTATACGCCATACATCCAATCTGTCATCCAATTTGTTCCAAAAATTTTGTTGCATTTTGTTTTGTTTTGTTTGTTACCTTTGCCATAACCCCACAAAAAGAAATATTTTCGACGAGACATTTAATAGCACCATTGTCGAAAACGTTTTCAGAACTTAAAAAACTCATTTTTGCAGCATTCAGAACCATTGACAGAGTGAATGTATTGGATTACAGATTGGTCGTATGCTGTGAAACAAGAGGGTCACACATTGAACATTTTATAACTGATAAAAAACTTAATATATATATCTCTTTAAATCTATGTATCACATATTATATTATATATGTATTATTGTATTGTATTTTGTATTATACTGTACTTATTGTAATCAGTACAATAGTTTTGAAAATATAATTTTTTAAAATTTAAATCCATCATTTGTACTCATCCTGTAAATATAAAACAAAAGTACGTGTACAGAAATCAGACTTATTATAAATTGTTGAAATTCAGCAGCCAAATATAATGTACAACAACACGAATTTCAGACTGTTTTATTCCATGATCATTTTTTTTCAACTGTACAGAATCAAAAACTTCGCTTACCTAATTAATAGTTCCAAAACATCATTCGACGTGTTCTGGAGGTAGTTTGAGCTACAAAGGGCATTCAGTCAAAGGAGAGTAGATATAAAAAATTTTAAAAAGGAATTTCAAACGAAGATCTCTAATCTAAAAATAGGCTTAACTGTTTTCAGATAAGTAATCGTGGTGAGACTTCAGATTAATGTTGGGTTTTTCATTTGGTTTGGATGATTGGCATGTCAAAACCATGTCAATCATTCCAAAACTAGCCAAAAGTCTGCGATCCTGAGAGCTACCAGAAATTCAAAAAAAGGCTTTTAAAATTACAATAAAAATGTCAAGATTATATTTAGCGAGAAATCACTCGAAACTTTTTCAATTTTCCCACCCTTATATTAATAATCTTAAGTTTAGCCGTAATAGCTGACTTACCTTCGGCAATTGGTACTCATATCTTTCACACCAATTATGATATAAATAATTCTAACAAATTCCATGTATGGTATAATAATTCATATAATTAATTTCATATTAATTATGACAATTTAATGATATAAATTTAATTTCCGTTCTCTATTTCCTTTAACTTTAGATAATGTTTTTATTCAAGCCAAGAAACTATTTGATAGAAGATTTTAAATGCTATGATGGGATTCAAACTCTCCATTAAAACATTCATGCATGCTCTTTTGCCAATCTTTAAATCCACATTAGAGATTTCCACTTCCTTTTGCATTCCATAATATATAAAAACTTTTTTTTTAATTTGCAGTAAAGAGTTTTAATTGGATTCATATTTTTTAATCTTATCAAATAAAAAAAAAAACATTGTGTTTTTAAAGAAATGTATCATGTATTAACAATTCAATAGTCTAGAAATTTAATAATCTGGGCGAACAAGCTAGTCGCCAAAATTGGCTGGTATAACTAAATGAAACATTATATTGGAACATACTCCCTGTATGTATTATCTGTTATTAAGAAAGTCACAATGATATTTTAAAATATCTAGCCAATATTTGCTCAATTTAATTATTCAATTTCAATATCATAACTTTTCAATAATAAAGGTTTTGATTAAATTTATATTATCTATCAATATATATATTATAAATAAAAAAAATTATACATTCCTTAAAAAAATTTTCAATCAACACAATTGCTTAACTTAAATCAAATTTTTAAAATATAGAAAAAAAAACTTAAGTATTTTTTTTTTCGAAAGAAAATTTATAAACTACTAAGACCTTTTGAATGAAAGGACATTTAAAAATATATTTTAAAGCATTCAAACAAATTTGGTTTTGAGCCTATTTCCAAGAATTTCGAAATGTTGATTTAGAAATAGGAGTACTTTCATTTAAAGGCTGATACATTTAATTTAATAATACTTCCTGAACCCAAAACTCACAGCTGCGTCTTAACTTAAACACTAAAATAAGTTGTTTAAACGTATTGCTCTTAATTATGGATGCAAAATATATGCAATTTGTTTATTTTTCAATTTAAAATGAACCGCTCCTTTATAAATAGTATAGATAGTATGTTAATAAAATTTTCAAGCACTTTTTTTTATCTTGTTTGTATAAATAGAGCATTTCGATTTAATTTGAATCATTTCCTTACAGTTAGTGCATTTTATCAAGAAAGTTAAAATTGTTATGCATTAAATATTATTGCTCTAACGCTTATACAATTTTAATATTATCAGTTATTTATGGAAATGTATAAATAATAGAATATTCTTCATATGCTTGTGAATTTTATTACGAAAATTCAAAATGTTATATGTCAATTACTGTTGCTTTATGCTTATGCAAATCATTTATTTTTCTATATTATATAATTTCAACATTATCAGTTTATGAATTATACATGCAAGTACAAAAATAAAGTTTTGAATTATTAGAGAATTTTAATAACGTAAAATATCATATTCTTATGCACGTTAAACGAAATGCAATATTATATTACTTTCGAAAATTTGCAACTCATAGATTAGCAGTGGAATTGTTTATCTATAAAAGAAGGATAATATATATATATATTTCTAAGTAAGTCCCCTTCTGGGATAAAAATTAAGAATCATGGTAAGTTCCATCCATCTAGATTATTTCTCTTCGTATTATTGAGTTACATTCTTAAATTGAAAAGTGTTATTGCGTTACATTCTTAAATTGAAAAGTGTTATTGCGTTACATTCTTAAATTACTGTAGAAAAACGTTTCTCCCAACTTTCTGGCATGTTGTCTAACAAAAATGTTGCCTCCCCCGCCTCATTATGTGCCTTGGGCGAGAGCAAAAACTACACGAATACTGAAATTTGTTTTCAAAAAACCGCACATCAAAGTTTTTTTTTTTTTTTGCTTCTTTTGTTTTGTTTAATAACATAGTAAAACACTGAGCATGTATTTAAGAAATTTTTATCTATAATTGAAATCAAATCTGATACAAAAATAAAAGCCTATGATATTGGCAATAAAATCACAATCCAAATTCATTTATATATGGTTACTTTATAATGTTATCATGTTTATATGCATAAAAGTGCAACCGAAGGTTAATGAGGAATTATTTCAAATTTCCAGATAGATTTTAACTATTTAAGCAAAACTATATCAAATTTTATTTTTGTTTTTACCTTTCATACTATATAATTATCACTTTAGCTTTTAATCGGAAAAATATATATTCAAATTCTTCGAATGGAGCTTCCTTATAAATAGGAGAGAATCTAAAAATTTGGCGAATTATCAAAATACGTTTCACACATTTAGTTTCAAGTAGATTTCTATTTTGTGTTCTGAGAAACATATATAATTTCGAAAACTGATTTTAAGAATAGGGGAATCTATCTGAAATAAAGAAATTCAATAAAATCTAAATTTGAAATGTTTTGATGGTTACAATACACTTGTTCTCTTCTACTCTTTACCGTTCCTCTTACTTTCCTTTCCTTTTTTTATTACCTTTTGTCTTTCTCATAATTTTAAACGTGGAATACTTGTACATGTATAAATTAAGTGCATCTCAGAAATAGCTCGAACGATATCGATCCAGTTTTGTATTATGATAAATGTTTGCCGTTTATCTGTACAGGTCTTTCCTGAAAAAAAAACGGGATTTTAAAAAACATTTTTTTATAATTACGAGAGCTTTTTTCTTTCTGATCTCATACTAACAATGTCATACGAAGCCATCTCATCACCAATTTCACCAGATTAAAAAAAAATGAATGTAAATTAATATAAGTAACTAGCTGGTACCCGGTGCATTGCTGCCGTCGAAAAAAACATCATTAACTGCAACCAGTCTATAATTTGGCAATGTTTTATCGAAATAGAATGAACGTTAAAACAGTATATAAAATACGAAAAAGCAAATACTCATTTTTATATATTAAATTTGTTTATTCTTTTAAAATTATAACTCATGGTGTTTTTTCAGAATGGTAATGAAAGAGACTATTTATTGTATCTCGTAATTCATTTAATATGCATTCATAATTCTCAAATTTAATTTTAGAAAATGTGATCAAAATATTTTTTTTCAATTGATTAAACATAGAAAATATTTAAACCATAAAAATATTTATAGAAATAGAAAACATGTTTATACCTTAAATTCATTAACATAGCTGAAACGATAATTTTTAAAAATTAAGATGACGTAAAATTATTTGTACTACAATATTTTTGGTGGCTACTGCTAAAAAGGCTAAAATTTAATTAAAAAATAAAACCCCAGGTTTAGTCTCCCCGAAATTTTCTCGCATAATCTGTTATAAAGTTGTTACTTCTGAGAATGACTTGCGTACTATAACTATAAAATATTAACCTTTAATTTGGATTTAACATTTCTGTAGAATCTATTGTCTTCTCGAAGAGTTATTTGAAAATTTATCCATGGCAAATAAATGCGGTTGAGATTCAATTCTTTTAAATTTTTAGATAATTGTTCGATTCTTGTAACAATTCCGTAGATGTAAATAATAAACTGATCAAGTTCCATCGCAATCGGATGAACGGTTTAGGAAGGCATAAGAGGCATACAGACAAACATTCACTTTTTATTTACATAGATGATAGATAGTTTATAAAATTAATACTGTAATATAGCAGATGGTTTCACACAATGTGTGAAACTGAGTATATTCATGGTTTTTTTAATATTTAAATCAGCATTTCATGTGTAAGCAAGTTTGGTAGATATTCATATTTAATTAACATGTGATCCACATATAAATTGTTTCTCCGAAAAAAATCATTTTATGTTTAAAATATCTGCCGAGAGAAGATGTACCTTCTAGATATTATACATTATATATTTTCTCTTTACTTCGTGTATGAGAAAGTAAAAATACCTGTCGTGTTAGATTTATGATTTACCAGCCGCCTTTGGAGGCCAGCTGGTTCGCCATGAGTAATGCGTTCTAAAATTTTCAATTAAATCACATATTCATTAACCAAAATTTAAGAAATAGTTAAAGTTAAAAGATTCAGTTATTAGTAGTTAAAGAGTCGATAACTTTATTCAGAAAAACTTTTTGAGCTTAATGCTCTAATAATTTATCGATTATACATCCAAAATATTAAAAAGGTTTTTTTCGGTGATATTGCCAAAATGTTAAATATGTTTTTTAAAGAAAGCGAAAAAGTGAAAAAATTATTGAATTAATGATACAGATATTGCAAACAATGATAGAAATATTCCATTAGGTCGGGATTTCAATTCATATCCTGTCTAAATTCAATCAGGTTTACTGTAAATGAAGATAATTTATGGGATTAATGATATAGATATTGCAAACGATCATAGAAACCTTTTCCTGGCATTTATTTTTTTAGAAAATATCACATTTATATATATTTTTTATTTTATCCAGTCACGTGCTAAAAGTTACATATCTTTATATTTGATTTGCGATGATAGTTTTTTTTTATTTGAACTTCCGGCATTCTTTTATTTTATCTAGTCACGTGATAAAAACATGGTTAAAATATTTCTTTAAAAATTCGTTAAAAATAGAAGCTTGAGTTTTACATCAAAACACTGATACCATTAGAAAGCTAATTTTTTATCTTTAAATTGATGTTAAAATCATGTTTGTCCGATAATATTTTCTGAAGTTATAGCGGAAAAACGTCGAGATTTCGCTTAAATTTTAATTAATTCTAATTCTAATTAAAAATTTGAAAAAAGGGCTCCTAGGTGCACATTCCCGACCTCCAAGGTATTATAGATGTATCAACTTTGGTAGCTGTCGGTCCAACGGTCAAACCTGTAGAGAGCAAACACACACACACACACACTCATTGAGCTTTGTTATAAGTATATATTACAAAGATTCTGGTTTACAAACATTTATATTATTTTTATGATAAGAATTTTTGTCTTTTATATTGACATTTTAACTACATATCCATAAAGAAAAATTCATCTTTTTACCTGAAATCCTTTTTGAGAAAGAACAAATATATCAATACATAATTATTTATTGATTGGTTATTCCAGATTTGATGATTAATTATCGAAATCCTAATGACACATTGGTACGGCATCAACAACTGCGTAGGAAATGGTATATGATTAAACACTGGTAAGATGCTTAATCCATCATTTCCACATACACCCTCATGCATGCCATTAAGCCCACTAGCCAACCAGGCAACCTCAGTTTGACAATAGCTCTACACATGCAATTTCACAATAGGTGCTGAAATTCCAACCGTTATTAGTGCGATGCTCTACATTACAGACACATCAGTACTCTAGCAATGTCATGTATTCACGCTATGCAAGTTTATTCCCAATAATACCGATTCTGAGCCATAGTCATTTTGATGATCAACAGGTATTTGTGCATCAAGAGATTTTATGTTTTTTTTAAACGTGATGTTTTATCTTTTACCCAATATTTACATCTTAATAAGATATAAATTCAAACTATTTTTTTTTGTAATGTATGACACGATTTCGTTTTACAATGTATAACACCATTTCTTTTTACAATGTATAGCACTATTTCTTTTTAATATGTATAACCCGATTTGTTTTTACAATGTATAACACTACTTGTTTTTATAATGTATAACACTATTTCTGTTTACAATGTATAACACTACTTGTTTTTACAATGTATAACACTACTT